>QRFJ01004840.1:29866-93232 GCA_006176705.1 Cocos nucifera
GGTATTGATTATAAGGCCAACTGAGGATTCAATTATCACTAAAAATTGGATAATTAATATACATTCTAATAAAAGAAACTTGAATTTAAGGAAAGAGCTACCTGCCTATAAATAAAGTGCAAAAGACAGAGTATATGTGGATTGCCCAAAGCCTAGTAACTGGGTCTCTGCACCTAGGTCAAGTATGAAAATTCACGTAAAATGGTGAAGGAAAGGCCAGGATGCTCAGCACAGTAAAAAAAAAAAAAAAAAAAAAAGAAAAGAAAAGAAAAGGCAGTGTGAAAGCTACCTTAATTCATGAGTATAAAATTGAGAATGTATAGAAAATTGACCAAAATAGGTGATAAGAGAGGATACTTTTGTTCTTTTAATTTAATACTGAAATGCTAAAGTTAGTCATCACGAACACAAGTGCTATAGATCTTTGATGTACTCTAAGAAAGTTTTTAATTGTATTGACTGAAAAATTTGCTTCTGAAGCTCAATGCTTAGTTAGCAGTATTTTCTAAACTTTTTGACCTTTAATCCTAGATTTTATCTTTGTGATGGATAATCTTATTGAAACATGGTATTAAATAAAACATTGCTAAGGGACTAGCAATGACTAAGTTGGGGGGTGTGATAAGTGGTAAAAATATACTAATAAAAGTATTAAATTATAAAATAAATTAATCTATTTTATTAGAAATTGATACTTTTATTAATCTTATGTAGGAAAGAAGGCCACCAATGTGAAGATCTTATTTTTTTGGTTCTGATGAAAAAAATTTCAGGCAAAACGGACTTCAAACGAGCCCAGAATTGAATTTCAAAAAAAAAAAAAAAAAAACCGCCGATGCAACGCTGACATCAGGATGACGTCAGCATTTTTCGTGGCGCACGGTGGACAAATCGAAGGGTATTTTAGGAATTTCACAGTAAGAGGCGTGCTCTGATTGGCTGAAGAACGTGGTGGCCTACGCAACACCGGGCTCGCGCACGGTCCATGGAGGGCAATTTGGGAATTCTGGCTGATCCAACGGGCGGTTTTCACTGAAGCTTGATCGGATGGCCGAAAAGAAGGCGCTGATGGACGGCATCCGCAGCTCCCGATCGAGATCCAATGGCTGAGATTCATCCTGACGTTAAGTAATAGATCATAAGGCTTCTTTCAATGTGATCGGATAGCCCAGATTTGATCCAACTGTTAATCCAACGGTTGATATTAAATCTGACTTGATTTGGGTTATTTTAAGGGGTTTTTGAGTGGTTTTTGGACCGTTTGATCAACATCTAACGGCCAGAATTATACAGATCCTAATTTGAGTTATTTTGAGAGTCTAAAATCTAATTTTTGATGGATTTTGAGAAAAATCAAACTCTTATTCTATAAAAACCTAGTGTTATCGTGAAAAATAAAAAAAAAAATAGAGAGAAAAAAAAGAGAGATAGAGAAAGAGAGAGAGGGAGAAAAAAAAGAGAGACAGAGAAAGAGAGAGAGGGAGAAAAAGAGAGAGAGAGAAAGAGAGAGAAGAGAGGTAGAAAGAGAAGAGTAATTTATGAGAAATAAAAAAAAGATTTTTGATTTATTTTCGACAATCAAGACATCGATCAAGGAGCATCTTCTTCTTCACCAAGTTCTCCACATCAAGAGCAGCAGACAATCAATTTCAGCAATCAAATAGTCTAATTTCTCTATGCTTTTTATTTTATTTGCTATTTTTTTTGAACTTGTTATTATGAACTAAATTTTCTTTTACTAAGGCTAAGGTGTAGCCACTCTTTTGATGCAATATTCAGTATGATTTATTTTTAAATTTTATTCATGAGGAGTATATAAATCTGATCTTAATGCTTTTAGATTACTGGCCATCTTCTAATTGATCTGATGAACATAGATGTTACGGACCAAGTACATCTATGTTAATGCTTCTTGATTATATACCTTGTATTATGAATCAAATTAGAATTCATATGCATGCAGGAATTTTAGTGCGCTTTGGACGCAGCGTATTTTAATTAGAGGGTTTCACAAAACCTAATGCATTAATATTTATTTAAATTACACCTGGACCAAAGGATAATTAATAAATATTAATAGTTTTGCTATGCCTGGACCAAAGGATAGTGAATAAATTAGGAGACTCCACCGTCACATGAAATAAAATTAATCTAAAAATCTGAATATTGTATTGACTGAGTTGGTGAACCGATTGCCTTAGTAATCCATTGCTCTTGAGTTTAAAACCCTAATAATTTACACTCTCTCTATTTTTTTAAAAAAAATTAATTAATTATTTATTTTATTTTATTCTTTAATTTCTTATTCTCATAAATCAATCTTTTAAATAAAGCATAGGAAAGAGCTTTTTAGTACTTATTTTTCAATCCTTTAGGGATGATACTCTACTCATTCACTTTATTACTTGATCGACTGGTGCACTTGCCATAGCTATAAATTAGCACGCATCATCTACCTTCTCATCGATGACTGGCTCAAAGCTATAGTGGTGTGTTTGGTTCTTTGACCTAAGGTGTTATAGTTTGACTACACCATGACTCGATCTCCTAGCCATCCAAAATTCTGAGGTATTTATTGGTTATAGCATGTTCGTTGTAGGAATTAGATTGCACCAAGAGGGAATCTATCTACCTCGGTAGATGAGGAGCAGCTCTATGATGATCAAAAGAATCAAGTCCATAAGCTCATGGCCATGGCAAAGTGATATAATAGAAAGAGTTTCTATTAAGGTTTTCACATTAGATTTGAATCGAATGATTAATTCATATGATGGAAATTAGGGTTTGACGAGTTCACCATAACCCTAAATCGATCGAGGCTCAAGAAAGAAGAACTTAATCACACATGTAACTGTACCGCGAGGTTCATTTTTAGTTCTGATAGATTGCCACCGTATACTGCTAGGTGTCACTAGTTAATTTTAGGAGCAATTAGAATGATTTGCATGATCGATCATTCTAGTTGTTTGAATCAAAAAAATTCTGATCCATCGAAAGATATTTCGATGATGCCGATGATAGAGATCGTGACATATCTCATTACCATACAGAATTGAATCTAACTAGATCACACAAATAAGAATTTAGATCTGGATAACATCAATTGGACTAACTCAGCTTAATTGATTTGAATTAGAATCAAATAGGTTCAAGGAAATCATGCTAGCTCACGATTGAGCCTAATGTTCTCCTTCAACAATCATTAAATGCTGTCTCAACTGAGCAAAATGAGTTTGGGCTCACTCAGGTATCTTTACTTGGTCTGACTGGAGCTTGTCCAGGTCATAAAAGGATTGTCTTAATTTATGAGATAAATTTGAGACAATACCTACCTTTTTCCATCATCTGCTAATTCTTGTCTTTTGACTTTGGTCAAACGTTGACCTTTGACACTTAGACATCTGCTCATGTGTCATGGACCCATAGGAGAGTAGATGGGGGTTTATCCCCCTACTAGAAAGAGGAAAGATAGGGGTGCATGCCTAGGGAGGCGTGCGCCTAAGGATAATGATGCCTGGAGTCCCATACAGATGGGACTCCAGGTTGCTTCATGGTATCAAACTAGGTGGCACCAAAGACTCTACTTTGATCGATCTTGGCACCACCTAAGGATGTTGGAGAGGGGCTCTCTTTTGATTGGATCAAGTGATGTCATCCTACCAATCAGATTTAGATCTGATTGCAGGAATAGTTGTGATTGGCCAAGATGATGTGGCACTGCATGGCGTAGTAGGATCTATATAAACCACATATGTGCCTAGGTTTAGAGAGTTTCTCTCCTTGCCCATGCCACATACCTATCTTCCTCTCTCCTTCATGCCTACCTCTGATCTTCTCTCTCCTCTCCATGCCCAAGAGGCTTTGGGCTTCAGTTTGGTGTGATTCAGCCAAGAGAAAGGCGACAAGAAAGGAAGAAGGTAGCACTACTACAAGAGATGACATTGGATTTTCAAAAGTTATTTTGAAGACCTTTAAGATAAGATCTAGATCTGATCTTTCGAGAAAAGATTGAGAAGGAGGAGATATTCAAATTCTATCCGAGTGGATATCGGTAGAGGCCAGACGATTGCGTGGCTACATCTAAAACCTCAAGCAATCAACAGGATCATCACAAGGTAATAAGATTATCCAAGAACAAGGTATATAAATTAAATCTAATTTAATTTATTTTATTTTATTTTATTAGATCCATCAAATCAAATTTGAAAAGTATCAAATCTGATTTAGATATAGAAAAAAAAAATTTAAAATATTTCAGTTGGTCAAATCAGATTTAAACGAACCCGACCCAAGAAACAGGTTTTTCCCTTCAGCCCGAAGTCGTGGAATGGATCGTCCATGTCGACTTCGAGCAATGGACATGAGACACCCTCGGGATCTTTCTTGAGTTAACTATCTTGTCTTCTCTTTTTAACTTATCTATGTGTTCTTCGGTCGGTAGGACTAACTTTATTTTCTTGTAGATGGGCCTCCAGTTGATCACCAATATTAAGGCAATCAATCTACAAAAAGTCGAGGTAGTAAAGATCCTTGAGAATCAGAAGATCGAGATCGACCACCTCTTGAAAGAAAAGTCTATCGATGTCGATCATCTTCAGGAGGCGGTCCGAAGTGCTGAGCAGGCTTCGACTGAGGCAAAGGAGAAACTGAACCAGAGACAAAGAGGAGGAAGAAGGCAGAAGCCGATGTCATCATGATGCAAAAGCAGATCTTGGAAGCTAAAGACAAAGCTGTTGCAGACTTCAAGGTCTCCAAGAAGATGGAAGATATCAAGATCGACTTTACCAAGATAGCCTTCATCCAGGGGTCCGAACTGTGCCATGGAAAAGTGGCTAAGATGTTTCCCGAGCTTGACTTAGCTTTCTAAAAGGGTAGTCTTCTGATGATGAAATTGGTCCTTCTGCTGCAGCTACTAAGTTACCATCTACCAAACCTCCTGCTGCAACTTCTAGGCCTGCTTGAGAGCTTGAGACTACTGAAGCTGCACCAAGTTCGGCCATCGCTACCTATTCAGAGATTGGAGGCTTTTGATAATTATACTTTTTCTTTATTTTTTTACTTTTTTCTATGCTCAAAATATTTTGATTAATGAAAGTGAATTTCTTTTTTCTACCATACCTTTATGTCATGGTGTTTTGTGTATTAATGCAGTCTCCAGTCGATGCCAAACCTCTGCCTTAAGGAATCCCCTTGAAGGTCTTTAATAGAAAATTAAAAAAAGAAGTTCATCAATTGAGTAAAAAACATAAAAAAATTGAGAATGAGCTTTAAAAGTCAAAAAAGAACTATATTGAGGCCGTTGTTGAAATTAATTGCCTTTATGAAGCGTGCAAGAATGATTTTAAGAAATATACTGAGAAGAAGAATAATTTGAAATAGGAGCTCAAACAGATCAAAAAGCATGCCAGCGAGAAGTCTGGGGCATTGATCGCAAAGATCAGCTCTCTTGAAGTCGAACCTAACATGGCCAAAGAGAAGATCCAACTATTAGAGGAGAGCTTGGCATGGTCCTCCAGTCGGGAAGAGTACGATTGGGATTGATTCAAAAGATTTTCCAAGCTCCAAGATGTGATGATTGTCCTAGATATGTGTGCCCTAGAATCCAGAATTGGCTGATACTTGTTATACACTTGTAAGGGCAAAATTATAATTTTGACTATAAATAATAAAATAGGTTATGTTATATTACAATGTGTATTTAGTGTCTGTGATATATCCCTTGAGTTAATGGCAATGATAGTTCTTATTTTCAAGAGTTGAAAATTTAAGATAAGAATTTTCATTATTAACTCATAAAATGCTTCCGACCGTAGGATCATCATAAGGATGGTGATTGATCCAGAAGGTTAGTGTACAATCGCTTCTTCATAGTAGATAAGTCTTGAGTCTACGGTGTAGAGACACTAGAGCAAAAGTACAGGCACTCGTTAGAAAATGAGAGCACTAAGCGAGACCACCTCGAGAAGTCATTAGAAAGTCTTCCATCTCGTCAATGACTGGCTCGAAGCTACAGTTGTGTGTCTGGTTCTTTCACCTGAGGTGCATCAGTAGTTCACCTTGAGGATGTTATAGTTTGACTATACCAAAGCTCGATTTCCTAGCCATTCGAAATCCTAAGGTGTATGTTGGCTATAGCATATTCATTGTAGGAATTGGATTGCACCAATAGAAAATCTATCTACCTCGGTAGATGGGGAGTAGCCCTATGATGATCATGAGAATCAAGTCCATAAGCCTATGGCCATGGCAGAGTAAAATGATAGAAAGAGTTTCTATTAAAGTTTTCATATTGGACTTGAATCGAATGATTAATCATATGACGGATATTAGGGTTTGATGAGATTACCTTAACCCTAATTGAATCAGAGCTCAAGATAGAAAAATTTAATCACACAAGTAACTACACTGAGAGGTTTATTTTTAGCTCTGATGGGTTGCCACCATAAGTTGCTAGGTGTCACTGGTGGATTTTGAGAGCAATTAGAATGATTTAGATGATCAATCATACTAGTTGTCTGAATCAGAAAAGTTTTGATCCATCGAAAGGTGTTTCGATGATGTCGATGATAGAGATAATGACATAAAATTACCATATGGAATTGAACCTAACTGGGTCACACAAATAAGTGTTTCGATCTAGATATCATTAATTGGACTAATTCAGTTCAATTGATTTGAATTAGATTCAATTAGGTTCAAGGAAATCGTGCTAGCACACGATCAAGCCTAATGTTCTCCTTTAATTATCATTAAAAGTTATCTCGACTGAGCCAAATATGTTTGGGCTCACTCAGGTACCTTTACATAGTCTGAATAGAATTTGTTCAGGTTAGAAATGGGTTGTCTTAATTTATGAGATGAATTTGAGATAGCACCTGCCATTTTTCGTCATCTGCTAAATCTTGTTTCGGACATTTGGTCAAACATTGACCTTTGACACTTAGACGTCTACCTATATGTCAAGCCATCATAAGAGAGAACTTTTGGACCAATATACCTACTAAAAGGTAGTTGGATAAGGGGTGCATGCCTAGGGAGGCATGCACCCATGGATAGTGACGCCTGGAGTCCCATACAGATGGGACTCCTGGTTGCTTCGGGGTTTCTACCTAGGTGGTGCCAAAGACTTATCTTTGATCAGTCTTGGCGCCATCTAAGGATGATTCAGAGGGGCACTCATCTGATTGGATCAGATGATGTCATCCCACCAATCAGATTTAGATCTGATTGCACAAAAGGCTATGATTGGTTAGGATGATGTGGCACTGCATGGCGCAGCAGGGTCTATATAAACCCTATTTGCGCCTAGGATTTGGATCTCTTGCCCATTGCCCATGCCATAAGGCTGCTCCTCTCCCTCCTCCATGCCATCCTCAGGTCTTCTCTCTCCTATCCATGCCCTAGAATTTTTGGACTTCAGTTTACTGTGATCCAAGCAAGAGAAAGGTGACGAGAAAGGAAGAAGGCAGCACTGTTGTAAGAGACGACACCCGATCTTCAAAAGGAGTTTTGAAGATCTTTCAAATCAGATCTAGATCTGATATTTGGAGAACTGATAAAGAAGGAGAAGATCTCTAGATCCTACTCGAGTGGATACCGATAGAGGTCAGACACTTGCGTGGCTAGATCCAGAACCTCAGGGAGACATCAGGATCATCATAGGATAATCTGATTACCTGCTACAAGGTAAAATTAACTTAGATTTAATTTATCCTTTATTTTTATTTTATTTTTTTATTAGATTAATAATATAAAATCTAAAAAGTCTCAAATATGATCTAGATTCATGAGAAAATTTTTTGAAATATCTCTCTTGATCCAATCAGATCTGAACGAACCTGACCCAGAAAACTAGGTTTCCCCTTCAATTGGTATCAATGATAGGTTGCATTAGATCTAATTTTAATTTATTTTAATCTAATAATTAGGTAATTTTAGAGGTCACATGAGATATGATTAGATCTAAAATCAAAAAAATTAAAATTTAAATAATTTGGATCTAAGTTGTACAAGATGCATGACTAGTTGTAGTATAGAATTATTCTATACATAGTCTTGCATGATCATAATTTAATTTGATTAGTTATGATTTTTAGATCTATTTATTTATTATTTTTTGATGTTATAAATATTATAATATGATCTAAAAAATAGAAAATAAAGTTATTTAATTTTTGGTTCATATGAGATATGATGAATGCATGTTAAGACTAGTTGTAGAATAGTTCTACATAATTATCTAAAATAGAATTTATTTTGATATGATCAAATTAAATTTAACTTTTTAAATGATTATGAGATAATTTAGATCTAAAAATATGCATGATATGATACATGAAGATGTATGCAAAACATGTTTAAACATAGATAAATCTTATATATGAGATATATCATGTAGATCTGACTAGTTTTGTAGTTTTCATATTTCTGATTAAGGCATTCCCCTTGGCTGTCCGATCATAAGAATAAAGTAGGATTTAAATACCCTCTTCTCCTATTTGATGGGGTGTTCTTATGATGTGTAGGGGTGCTGCACGTTCGGCCTTAATCAGAAACCTAAAACTTATTTTCTGCAAAATCCTAGATCCTAAAATCCTAGGATTTTATTTACATATTTTATTTGTGAACCCTAAGCTTAATTAAGAATTAAAATTATAAAATATGTTAAGTCTAAAATTAAGAAATTTTAGATCTAAGATATATTCATAAAATTGGGTTTGGACTTGGGTAGCTTAATTAGGTCTAGCGGTTGATCAAACCGAATCAAGAGTTGGTTAGATGGGATCAAGAGTGCTTAAATTGACTAGCCTAATAGGATTAAGTCTAGGTCAAGATCGAATCATATGAGTGATCGATCAAGCTAAGACCTAATTAGGCTCAGTGGTTAGAATCTGGATTGTAGGCTAACCTGATTGGTTCTGGCTCAATAATTTGGTGTCTAAGGTAAGTCTGGCAGACACGACCGATTGATTTTTAATTAGGAGCTACTCGACTCTAATGCATTCTTCTCGAGTTAATGGCATATCCCTTACATCAGTCTCACTTACTTAGCCATATTTGTCGATCCAGTCCTGATCTAAGGTGGTTAATAATCTGAGCTAACCCATGCCACTAGGTTAGTTATAATTGTTATGGCTATTGTAAGTCATGTTTAAAGAGACCTAAATCAAATCTTCCTAAGAAAAGATTAAGTCCGAGGTCTTCCACCATTGTAGATATACGGGTCCATCCTAGGGTTGATTATTCTTGGCTAGTCACAGTGATTCAGTTGCACCAAAAAGATGCAACCATATCTATTAGGCATTGGATGCTATCGGTTGGAGGAAAAATTGGGCTCAATATTTTGGATGCGGGGAGAGATCCAATTAAGAATCCAATCTATGCAAATGGTGGGTCTGACTTAACTAAGAAGTGGATCAATATTCTGGGCATGGTGAGATTCATAAATTAGAGATCAAGTTTGGGTGCACCATGATTAGAGAATCATTAGACAAGAGTTGTCCACTCATTGACTAACCTATCATCAATAACTGTTAGGTGATGTGATGAGTCAGTTGGTGAGACTGCACCATCCATTAGAAATTAATAATTATGGAGATTTTTGCATCTTTATAGAGGGAGTGTAAGAATCCGAGAAAATAGTGGGAGCTAATTTGTATAAAAATTAAACCCTTAAATAAATTGGTCAAGTCTTAATTACCATATCTAACTAAAAACTTTAACACTCTATAGGAAAATATCTGCGTCCAACCCACTAGGACGTATCCTGGACACCCATAGACTGACCGAACCCAATTATAAGGATTGACTCTAGAACTTCAAAATCATTTTGGATTTTGAGAAGTTAACTCATGTATTAGACCAGGACCCCCCACCTTACCAGCTCATCCATCCACTGAATAGAGAGCATCTCTTGATAAGTAGATGGATGAAGATAACAAGGCCAAATACTACATGTTAGGCTCAATGTCTGATGAGTTTCAGCCCCAACATGAAGATATCAAGACTGCCCACCAAATATTGGCTCACCTACAAGAGATGTTTGGTGAACAGAGTCGCGCAGCCAAATATCAGATCACTAAATGACTATTCAAGGCTAAAATGTGTGATGGACAGTCGATCCAAGATCATTGTCTGATGATGATCAAGGACTTGAAAGAGCTTAAGAAGCTCGGAGTGAAGTTGGACTTGGATTTGCAGAATGATATAATTCTGCAATCCTTGACTAATGCATATGGGTAGTTCATCATGAACTACCATATGCATAAACTTCAAAATACCCTAGCCGAGCTTATGAACATGCCGGTTACTGTTGTGCTTTCAATTAAAGATTTTAAAGGCTCAGTATTTGCTATGAAATGGACTTCTTCTAAGAAAACATCTTTTGAGAAGATGAAGAAGTCTGTGAAAAAGTAGAAGATGGAAGGAGAAAAGAAAAAGAAGGTAGAGCCAAAGAAGAAGGCTGCTGACAAGAAAAAATATTTTCATTGCAACACTGATGGCCAGTGAAAGCAGAACTGCCCTACATACCTGACCATCCTAAAGAATAAGAAGGAGGTAGGTCCTTCTAGAGGTATGCTCATTATTAAATCTAACCTTATAATTTCTTCTGCATCCAGTTGGGTGCTTGACTCTGGTTCTAGTGCTTATTTTTGCACTTCCTAAAGGGAAATTCTGAATTTCTGGGGTAAGGTTCCTTTAAATCTGATTGGATCGAGAGGCATATTTCAAAAATTTCTTCTTAAATTCTAATCAGATCTGACATTTTTTAGATCTGATTTTATGATTTGATAAATAAAAAAATTAAATTAAATTAAATCTAAATTAATTTTACATTGATTTTGGGTAATTTGATTATCCGTTGATGATCCTGCTAAAGCCCTAAGGTTCTGGATCTAGCCACGCATGTGCCTGGCCTCTACCGATATCCACTCAGACTGGATTTGAAGATCTTCTCCTTCTCTTTCTTTTCTTAAAAAAATCAGATTTGGATCAAATTTGGAGGATCTTTGAAACCCGTTTCGAAGATCAGCAGTTATCTCTGCAATAGTGATGCCTTCTTCCTTTCTCATCAGTCTTTTCTTGCTTGAATCACAGTAATATGAAGCCCAACTATCCTTGGGCGTGGAGAGGAGAGAGATGGGTTGAAGGTGGCATGGAGAAGGGAGAGGAACAGCATTAGGGCCTGGCTAGGAGAGGAGTCTCTAAAAAGTCGGTGCAGATCGGTCTTTATATAGACCTTGCTGCACCATGCAGTGCCACATCACCCCAACCAATCACGTTGCTTCGTGCAATCAGATCTAAATCTGATTGGTGGGATGACATCACCTGATCCAATCAGATGAGAGTCCCACAGATTCATCCTTAGATGGTGCCTAAGATTGGTCAAAGTCTATAGATGAGGGTCACTTAATTTGAATCCAAGAAGCAACCTAGAGTTCCATTCGTATGGGACTCCAGGCATCCCTATCCATGGGCGCACGCCATCCTAGGCATGCGCCCCCTCCTTTCCAATTTCTAGGAAGGGGACAAGCCCCTATCTGCTCTCCAATAAGTGCATGTCACATGGGTAGATGTCCAAGGATCAAAGGTCAACGTTTGACCAAGGTCAAAGGACAAGAATTAGCAAGTGATGAAAAATGGCAGGTATTGTCTCAAATTTATTACATAAATTAAGACAATCTTTTTCTGATCTAGACAAGCTCTAGTCAGACTAGGTAAAGGTACTTGAGTGAGCACAAACACATTTGGCTCAGTCGAGACAACTTTTAATGATAGAAAAGGAGAATGTTAGGTTCAATCGTGTGCTAGCACAATTTTCTTGAACCTAATTAAATCTAATTCAAATCAATTGAACTGGGTTAGTCCAATTGATGATATTTGGATCCAAATCCTTATTTGTATGATCTAGTTAGGTTCAGTTCTGTATGATAATGGGATATGTCATGATCTCCATCATCGACATCATCGAAACTCCTTTTGATGGATCAAAACTCTTTTGATTCAGACAACTGGAATGATCGATCATCTAAATCATTCTAATTGCTCCCAAAATCCACTAGTGATACCTAGCAGTGTATGGTGGCAATCCAACAAAACTAAAAATGAACCTCTCGATGTAGCTACTTGTGTGATTAAGTTCTTCTATCTTGAGCCCTGATCAAATTAGGTTAAGGTGAACTCGTCAAACCCTAATTTCGATCATATGATTTAATCATTCGATTCAAGTCTGATGTGAAGACCTTAATAGAAACTCTTTCTATTATTTCACTCTCTATCATGGCCATGGGCTTATGGACTTGATTCTCATGATCATCATAGGGCTGCTCCTCATCCACCGAGGTAGATAGATTCCATCTTGGTGCAATCTAATTCCTACAATAAACATGCTATAGCCAACATACATCTCAGGGTTCCGAATGGCTAGGAGATCGAGTCATGGTGTAGTCAAACTATAACACCCTCAAGGTGAACTGCCAATGCACCTCAGATCAAAAAATCGGACACACCATTGCAGCTTCGAGTCATTCATCGATGAGAAGGTAGACTTCCTAATGACTACTTGAGGTGGTCATGCTCAGTGCCCTCGTTCTCTAACGAGTACCTGTACTCTCACTCCGGTGTCTCTACACCATAGACTCAAGACTCATCTACTATAAAGTAGCGATTGTACACTAACCTTCTGGATCAATCACCATCCTCATGATGATCCTACGGTCAGAAACATTTTATGAGTTAATAATGAAAATTCTTGTCTTTAATTTTTAACTCTTTGAAAATAAGAATTATCATTACCATTAACTCCAGGGATGTGTCACAGACACTAAATACGCATATATGATAAAAAATAACCCATTTTATTATTTATATTTAAAATAATAATTTTGTCCCTAGAAGTGTATTACAAGTGTCAGCCAATTCTGGCTTTTAGGGCACATATATCTAACAAACTCCCACTCTCCCACTTGACCTAAAGCTAATTGGTTACAAATCTATGTCCCATCTTCTCAAGGTCAGCTTCGATCTTCTACTGGCCCAACGGCTTTGTAAGCTGGTCCACCGCATTGTCTATAGAGTCGACTCTCTTGACATCGATGTAATCCTTCTCGAGGTAATCGTGGATGAGATGGTCTCATCGCTCGATGTGCTTGGATTTCTGGTGAGACCTCGGCTCCTTAGCAAAGGCTATTATGCCATTATTGTCGCAGCATAGAGGAATGGTATCTGATGGCATCACTTCGATCTCACAAACTTCTTGTACAAGAATGCCTCCTTTGTAGCTTCTGATGCAGCGGTGTATTCTATTTCCATGGTGGAATCTGCTATCACTATTTGCTTGAAACTTTTTCAACTGATAGCTCCACTATTGTACAAAAATAGACTTCGAGATGTCGACTTTCGATCATCTACATCAGACATAAAGTTCGAGTCTATATATCCCTAGACTTGGAGTTCTCCATTACCAAAGATCAACAACATATCCTTAGTTCTTCTCAAGTACTTAAGGATACATTTCACAGAAGTCTAGTGTTCTTCATCTGGATTCGAGTCATATCTACTCGTGACACTCACAGCATGGGCTATATCAGGTCGTGTACATAACATGGCATACATGAGGCTCCCTATTACTGAAGCATAAGAGATCTTGCTCATGCATTCTATTTCCTTAGGTGTGCTAGGGCACATCTGCTTGGAAAAATGAATGCCATGTCTGAAGGGTACTAAACCCCTCTTAGAGTTTTTCATGCTCAACCTCTTTAGCACTTCCTCTATGTACATCTTCTGTGAAAGTCCTAGCATCCTATTCAGTCTATCTCTATAGACCTTAATTCCCAGAATAAATGATTCTTCTCCTAGGTCTTTCATGGAGAATTCTTTAGATAACTACATTTTAACTATGGTCAACATGAGAATATCATTTCTAATAAGGAGGATATCATCCACGTACAATACGAGAAAGACAACAACACTCCTACTGACCCTTTTGAAGATACATGTCTCCTCATTTTTGATGAAATCAAATATTTTGATTACATCATTAAAACGAGTATTCTAGCTCTGTAATGCTTGCTTATGTCCATATATGGACCTTTGCAGCTTGCATACATTGTGATCATCATCACTGGATGTGAAACCTAGCGACTGTTGCATATAGATATCTTCCTCAAGATATTCATTTAAGAATGCCATTTTCATGTCTATTTGCCATATTTCATAATTGAAATAGGCTACAACAGTAAGCAATATGCGGATGAATTTTAGCATAGCTACTGACAAAAAGATATCCTGATAGTAAATGCCTTCGTGCTGACTATAACCTTTTGCCATTAATCTAGCCTTGAATGTCTCCACATTCCCATCTGCACCAATTTTTCTCTTGTAGATCCATTTACACCCAATAGGTACTATACCTTCTAGTGAATCTATCATGATCTAGACTTGGTTTAAGCGCATCGAGTTCTAACTTCATTGCCTCTAACCATTTCTCGGAGTCGATATCTGATATCACCTCGTTATAGGTTTTTGGATTATCACCATGAACCTCATTATCTACGAGGAATATTTTCTCTACTTTCTCTGAAATAGTACCTAAGTACCTCTTAGAGGGATGGAAAACTCTTTCCAAACTATGAGGTGGAGGAGGTAGTGACTGGATTGGCTTAACCTGATTTGGTTCCATTTGGTCCTTAGCTCATTGCTCTTATGAGACTTTCTCATCGAGCTTGATCTGCTTTCCAATGCCGCTATCTTGAATAAACTATTTTTCAAGAAAGATGGCATGTCGACTCACAATCATATTGTGATCTTCTAGAATGTAGAAATAATATCCTAATGACTCTTTAGGATATCTTATAAATCTAGCGCTAAAGGACCTAAAGTCTAACTTGTCCGCTTGTTGTCCTTTTACATGAGCCGGGCAACCCCAAATTCTGAGATGACTTAGACTTGGTTTCTTACCATGCCATATCTCAAAAGGTGTGGTAGGAATGATTTTAGAAGGAACCTTATTCAATAAGTATATTACAGTTAACAAACAATATCTCCAAAAAAAATCAGGGAGGTCTGTGAGGCTCATCATGGATCGGACTATATCTAATAGGGTCTGGTTCCTCCGTTCTAAGATTCCATTGAGTTGAGGTGTTTTAGGTGGAGTCCATTGAGAGACTGCCATTTTTCTTAAGATAGTCCAAAAATTTTCAACTAAAGTCTTCACCTCCTCGATCTGATCGAAGAACCTTAATGGATTTTCCAGTTTGCTTTTCTACTTCATGTCTGAATTCTTTGAACTTTTCAAAGGCTTCAGACTTGTGTCTCATAAGATACACATACCCATACCTAGATAAATCATTGGTAAAGGTTATGAAGTAGACTAAGTTGCCTCTAGCCGGCACATCAAATGGGCCGCACACATCAGTATGTACTAGGGCAAGAAGATCTGTGGCCCTTTCTCCATGTCCTACAAAAGGGAGTTTAGTCATTTTGCCATGAAGACAAGATTCACAAATTGGATATATCTCAGAAGTCAATGGACTCAATAGCCCAATTTTCTTCAATTTGTTAATCCTATCTTCTGCTATATGATCTAATCTTAGGTGCCATAGATACCTATCATTAGGACTATCCCTAGGATGTTTTGATTTTATGGCATTCATATTTTGCTCAAAATTAAAAATAGATACATCAACATGTAACTGATAAAGATCGTTAATAAGGAAACCACTTGCAATTTAATTTCTTTCATAAAGAATGTTACAATGGTCCTTAAGAAAATTAATTACATAACCTTCTAATGCAAGGCAAGAAATAGAAATCAAATTCTTGCTTGCTGCAGGCACATAATAATAGTCTTTTAATACTAAGTCTAGATCAGATGGTAGTCGAAGAGGATATGTTCTCATGGCCATGGCAGCAACTCTTGCTCAATTTTTGATGTGTAGGATCATCTCACCATCCCTCAACCTCCTGCTATCCTCAAGACCCTGCATAAAAGTGCACAAGTGAGCACTAGAATCAAAGTCAAGCACCCAACTGGATGCAGAAGAAATCATAAGGTTAGACTCAATAATGAGCATGCCTCCAGAAGGACTTGCCTCCTTCTTCTTTAGGGTGGCCAGATAAGTAGGGTAGTCTGCTTCTAATGGTCGTCATTGTTGCAATGAAAGCACTTTCCTTTGTCAGCGGCCTTCTTCTTTAGCTCTGTCTTTTTCTTCTTTCCTCCTTCCACCTTCTACTTTTTCACAAACTTCTTCTTCTTTTCAAAAGTCTTTCTCTTGGAGGAAGTCCGTTCCATTGTAAGCACTGAGCCTTTAGAACCTTTCATGAAAAGCTCAGCGGTAACCAGTATGTTCATAAGTTTGGCCAAGAAATTTTGAAGTTTATGCATATGATAGTTCATGATGAACTGCCCATACGCATCAGTCAAAGATTGTAGAATTATATCATTTTGCAGATCCAAGTCCAACCTCACTCGGAGCATCTCAAGCTCTTCCAAATCCTTGATCATCATTAGATAATGATCTTGGACTGACTGCCCATCATGCATCTTAGCCTTGAATAGTCATCAGTGACTTGATACTTGGCTGCGTGACTCTGTTCACCAAACATCTCCTGTAGGTGAGCCAACATTTGGTGAGCAGTCCTGATATCTTCATGTTGGCACTGAAGTTTATCAGACATCGAGCCCAATATGTAGTATCTGGCCTTATTGTCTTCATCTATCCACTTATCAGAGACACTCTCTGCTCAACGGATGGAAGAGCTGGTAAGGTGGGAGGGTTCTGATCTAATACATGAGTTAACTTCTCGGAACCCAAAATGATTTTGAAGTTTCAGAGCCATTTGGTCAGTCTATGGGTGTCCAAGATTTATGCTAGTGGGTTAGATGCAACTATTTTTCTATAGAGAGTCAAAGTTTCTAATTAGATATTATAATTAAGATTTAACCAATTTGTTTAAAAATTTTATTTTTAAACAAATTAGCTCCCACTATTTTCTTGGATCCCTACACTTCCTCTGTAGAGATGCAAAAACCTCCATGATTACTGATTTCTAGTGGGTGGTGAAATCCCATCGACTTACTCATCACCTCACCTAATAGTTATTGGTGATGGGTTAGCCAATGAGTGAACAACTATTGTTCAATGATTCTCTAATCATGATGCACCCAATCTTGGTCTCTAATTCATAAATCTCACCATGTCCAAAATATTGATCCACTCCTTAGTTAAGTCAGACCCACCATTTGCATAGATTGGATTTCTAATTGAGTCTCTCACCGTATCCAAAATATTGAGCCCAATCTATCCTCCAGCCTGTAGCATCTAATGCCTAATAGACATGGTTGTATCTTCCTGATGCAACTGAGCCACTCTAACCAGCCAAAAATAATCAACCCCGAGAAGGGCCTGCACATCTACAATGGTGGAAGATCTTAGACTTAATCTTTTCTTAAGAAGATTTGATTTAGGTCTTATTAAATTAGACTTGATATAGTCATAACCATTATGACTAACCTAGTGGCATGGGTTAGCTCAAATTATTGACCACCTTAGATCAGAACTGAGTCAACAAACATGGCTAGGTAAGTGAGAACGGTGGAAGGAATATGCCATTAACTCGACAAGAAAGCATTCGAGTCGAGTAGCTCCCAATTAAAAATCAGTCGATCGTATCTGCCAAACTTACCTTAGACACCAAATTATTGAGCCAGAATCAATTGGGTTAGCCTACAATCTAGACTCTAACCACTGAGCCTAATTAGGTCTTAGCTTGATCGATCACTCACGTGACTCGATTTTGACCCAGACTTAATCCTATTAGGCTGGTCAATTTAAGCATTGTTGATCCCATCTAACCAACTCATGAGTCGATTTGATCAATCGCTAGACCTAATTGAGCTACCCAAGTCCGAACCCAATTTTATGAACATGTCTTAAATCTGAAAATTCTCAATTTTAGACCTAATATGTTTCATAATCTTAATTCTTAATTAAGTTTAGGGTTCATAAGCAAAACATGTAAATAAGATCCTAGGATTTCAAAGTCTAGGGTTTTGTAGAAAGTAAGTTTTCAATTTCTAATTAAGGACGAACGCACAGCATCCTTACACATCATAAGAGCACCCCATCAAATGGAAGGAGGGGAACTTTAAATTCTACTTTGTTCTTATAACTGAACGGCCAAGGAAAATGCCTTAATAAAAAATACAACTAATCTACAAAAACTAATTAGATCTAAGCATATATCTCATATAAGAAAATTGATCTAATTAAAATATATTTTGCATACATTATATCGTGCATGTTTTTTAGATCTAAATTATCTCATAATCATCTAAAAAATTAAATTTAAAATTGATCATATCAAATATAATTTAATCTAGATCCTTTTGTAGAACTATTCTATAACTAGTCTAAACAGGCAACTATCATATCTCATATGAATAAGTTAAATTTAATTTATTTTTTATTTTTAGATATGATTATTACATTAATCAGATTAAAAAATAATAAATAAATAAATCTAAAAATCATATTTAATCAAATAAAAATTATGATTATACTAGACTACACATAGAATAATTCTATTCCTAGTCTAGTCATGTATCTCATATATTTTTGATCTAAATTTTCTAATTTTTTGATTTTAGATCGAACTACATCTCATGTGATATCTAAAATTACTAATTTATTAGATTAAATTAGATCTAAATAAATTTTATAAGAACTAGGCTCTGACACCAGTTGAAGGGAAATCCTATATTTTCGGGGTCAAGTTCGTTCAGACCTGATTGGATCGAGAGGCATATTTCAAAAATTTTCTCTTAGATCATAATCAGATCTGATATTTTTTAGATCTAATTTTATAATTTAATAAATAAAAAAATTAAATTAAATTAAATCTAAATTAATTTTACCTTGATTCTGGGTAATCTGATTACCCGTTGATGATCCTGCTGAAGCTCTAAGGTTCTAGATCTAGCCATGCAACTGCCTGGCCTCTACCGATATCCACTCGGACTGAAACTGGAGATCTTCTTCTTCTCTTTATTTCTCAAAAAATTAGATCTGAATCTAATCTAGAGGATCTTTGAAACTCCTTTCGAAGATCAGCAGTCATCTCTGTAGTAGTGCTGCCTTCTTCCTTTCTCGTCAGCCTTTTCTTGCCTAAATCGCACTAATCTGAAGCCCAACCATCCTTGGGCATGGAGAGGAGAGAGATGAGCTGAAGGTGGCATGGAGAAGGGAGAGGGATAGCCTTGGGGTATGGCTAGGAGATGAGTCTCTAAAAAGTGGACGCAGATAGGTCTTTATATAGACCCTGCTGCACCATGCAGTGCCACATCACCCCGGCCAATCATGTTGCTTCGTGCAATCAGATCTAAATCTAATTGGTGGGATGACATCACCTGATCCAATTAGATGAGAGACCCATAGATTCATCCATAGATGGTGCCTAAGACTGGTCAAAGTCTATAGATGAGGGTCACCTAGTTTGAATCCAAGAAACAACCTGGAGTCCCAACCTGGATTCCCATCCATATGGGACTCCAGGTGTCCCTATCTATGGGCATACACCATCCTAGGAATGCACCCCCTCTTTTTCAATTTTCAAGGAGGGGACAAGGCCCTATCTTCTCTCCAATAAGTGCATGATATATGGGCAGATGTCCAAGGGTCAAAGGTCAATGTTTGACCAAGGTCAAAGGACAAGAATTAGCAGGTGACAAAAAATGGTAGGTATTATCTCAAATTTATTTCATAAATTAAGATAACTCTTTTCTGATCTAGACAAGCTCTAGTCAGACTAGGTAAAGGTACCTGAGTGAGCAGAAATATATTTGGCTCAGTCGAGACAACTTTTAATGATAGAAAAGAAGAATGTTAGGTTCAATCATGTGCTAGCACGATTTTTCTAAACCTAATTGAATCTAATTCAAATCAATTGAACTGGGTTAGTCCAACTGATGATATCTAGATTCAAACCCTTATTTGTGTGACCCAGTTAGGTTCAATTCTGTATGATAATTGGATATGTCATGATCTACATCATCGACATCATCAAAACTCCTTTCGATGGATCAGAACTCTTCTGATTCAGACAACTGAAATAATCGATCATCTAAATCATTCTAATTGCTCCCAAAATCAACCAGTGATACCTAGCAGTATATGGTGGCAACCCATCAAAATTGAAAATGAATCTCTTGGAGTAGCTACTTGTGTGATTAAGTTCTTCTATCTTGAGCCCTGATCAGATTAGGGTTAATATAAACTCGTGAAACTATAATTTCTATCATATGATTTAATCATTCGATTCAAGTTCGATGTGAAGATCTTAATAGAAACTTGTTCTATTATTTCACTCTCTATCATGGCCATGGGCTTATGGACTAGATTCTCATGATCATCATAGGGTTGCTCCTCATCTATCGAGGTAGATAGATTCCATCTTGGTGCAATCTAATTCCTACAATGAACATGCTATAGCCAACATACACCTCAGGATTTCGAATGGCTAGGAAACCGAGTCATGGTGTAGTCAAACTCTAACAGCCTCAAGGTGAACTATCGATGCACCTCAGGTTAAAGAACCAGACACACCACTGCAGCTTCGAGCCAATCATCGACAAGAAGGTAGACTTCCTTATGACTACTCGAGGTGGTCACGCTCAATGCCCTCGTTCTCTAATGAGTATCTGTACTCTCGCTCTGATGTCTCTACATAATAGACTCAAGACTAATCTACTGTAAAAAAGTGATTGCACACTAACCTTCCGGATCAATCATCATCCTCATGATGATCCTATGGTCAAGAGCATTTTATGAGTTAATAATGAAAATTCTTGTGTTAAATTTTTAACTTTTTGAAAATAAGAATTATCATTACCATTAACTCATGGGATGTATCACAGACACTAAATACACATATGTGATAGAAAATAATCTATTTTATTATTTATAGTCAAAATTAAAATTTTGCCTGTAGAAGTGTATTATAAGTGTCAGCCAATTCTGGCTTCTAGGGCACACATATCTAACACTTTCACGTAGGATCTTGAGGATAGCAGAAGGCTGAGGGTTGGTGAGATGATCCTACACCTTGGAAATGGAGCAAGGCTTGCTATTATGGCTGTGGGAACCTACCCTCTTCGACTACCATCTGATTTAGATTTAGTACATAGGGATTATTATTATGTGCCTGCAGCAAGCAGATATTTGATTTTTGTTTCATGTTTAGCACAAGAAAGCTATGTAATTAGTTTTCTTAAGGACCGTTGTAACATTCTTTATGAAAAAAATAAAATAGCAAGTGGTTTCCTTATTAACGGTCTTTACCAATTACATATTGATGTATCTATTTTTAATATTGAGCAAAATATGATTGCCATAAAATCAAAATGACCCAAGGATAGTCCAAACGATAGGTATCTATGACACCTTAGACTAGGTCATATAGTAGAAGATAGGATTAACAAATTACAGAAAATTGGATTATTGAGTCCATTAACTTTTGAGTCATATCCAATTTGTAAATCATGTCTTCATGGCAAAATGACTAAACTTCCCTTTGTGGGACATGGGGAAAGGGCCACGGATTTACTTACCCTAGTACATACTAATGTATGGGCCCATTTAATGTGCTGGCTAGAGGCAATTTTGTCTACTTCATAACCTTCATCGATGATTTGTCTCATTATGGGTATGTGTATCTTATGAGACATAGGTCTAAATCCTTTGAAAAGTTTAAAGAGTTTAGACATGAAGTAGAAAAGCAAACTGAAAAACCCATTAAGGTTCTTCGATCAGATCGAGAAGGTAAATACCTTAGTCGAAAATTCTTAAACTATCTCAATAGAATGGCATAGTCTCTCAATGGACTCCACCTAGAACATCTCAACTCACAGGATTTTAGAATGGAGAAATCAGATCCTATTAGATATGGTTCGATCTATGATGAGCTTCATAGACCTTCCGAATTTTCTTTAGGGACATAGTTTGTTAACTGCTATATATTTACTAAATAGGATTCCTTCTAAAATCGTTCCTACCATACTATATGAGATATGGCATGGTAAGAAACCAAGTCTAAGTCATCTTAGAATTTGGGATTGTTCGGCTCATGTCAAAAGACAACAAGCGGATAAGTTAGACTATAGATCCTTTAGAGTTCGATTCATAGGATATCCTAAAGAGTCGTTATGATATTATTTCTACATTACAAAAGATCACAATGTGACCGTGAGTCAACATGCCATCATTCTTGAAAAATAGTTTATTCAAAATGGCAACATTGAAAAGCAGATCAAGCTCGAGGAGAAAGTCTCCCAAGAGCAAAGTGCTAAGGACCCTATGGAATTAAATCAGGTTGAGCCAATACAATCACTACCTCCTCCACCTCAAAGATCAGAAAGGATTTTCCGTCCCCTTGAGAGGTACTTAGGTACTATTTCAGAGGAAGTAGAAAAAATGTTCCTTATAGGTAATAGGGTTCATGGTGATGATCCCAAAACCTATAACGAGGCGATATCAGATATCGAGTCCGAGAAATGGTTAGAGATAATGAAGTCAGAAATTGACTCGATGTACTCAAACCAAGTCTGGACCTTGGTAGATCCACCAGAAGGTATAGTACCTATTAGGTGTAAATGGATCTACAAGAGAAAGATTGGTGCAGATGGGAATGTAAAGACATTCAAAGCTAAATTAGTGGCAAAAAGTTATAGTCAGCACGAAGGCATTGACTATTAGGATACCTTTTTGCTAGTAGACATGCTTAAATTCATTCGCATATTGCTTGCTGTTGCAGCCTAATTTCGATTATCAAATATGGCAAATGAATGTAAAAACGACATTCTTAAATATATATCTTGAGAAAGTTATCTATATGGAACCGCCGTTAGGTTTCACATCCAGTGATATTGATCACAAAGTATGCATGCTACAAAGATCCATATTTGGACTTAAGCAAGCATCTAGGGGCTGGAATACTCATTTTAATGATGTGATCAAATTATTTGAATTCATCAAAAATGAGGAACCATATGTTTTTAGAAAGGTCAGTGGGAGCGCTATTGTCTTCCTCGTACTGTACGTGGATGATATCCTCCTTATTGGAAATGATATTCCCATGTTGACCATAGTTAAAATGTGGTTATCCAAAGAATTTTTCATGAGAAACCTAGGAGAAGCATCCTTCATTCTTGGAATTGAAGTCTATAGAGATAGACTAAATAGGATGCTAGGTCTTTCACAAAAGATGTACATAGAGAAAGTGCTAAAATGGTTTAGCATGGAAAATTCTAAAAGGGGATTGGTATCCTTCAGACATGGCATTCATCTCTCCAAGAAGATGTGCCCTAGCACACCTGAGAAGATAGAATGCATGAACAAGATCCCTTATGCTTCTACAATAGGAATCCTCATGTATGCCTTGTTATGTACGTGACTTGAATAGCCCATGCTGTGAGTGTCATGAGCAAATATTAGTCGAATCCAGATGAAGAACACTGGACTTCTGTGAAATGTATCCTTAAGTACTTAAGAAGAACTAAGGATATATTCTTGGTTTTTGGTAATGGAGAACTCAAAGTCCAGGGGTATATAGACTTGGATTTTATGTCCGATATAGATGATCGAAAGTCAACATCAGGGAATCTATTTGTGTGTAATGGTGGTACTGTCAGTTGGAAGACTTCCAAATAGACAGTAATAGCAGAGTTCACCATGGAAACAGAATACATTGCTGTGTCAGAAGCTATGAAGGAGGCATTCTGGTACAAAAAGTTTGCCATAGAGATGGGAGTGATGCCATTCCTCTGTACGGCGATAATAATGGTGCCATAGCCCTTGCTAAGGAGCCGAGGTCTCACCAAAAATCCAAACACATCGAGTGGTGATACCACCTCATCCGCGATTACCTCGAGAAAGGATACATCGAGATCAAGAGAGTCAACTCCGCAGACAATGCGGCAGACCAACATTCAAAGCTGTTTGGCCAATAGAATATCGAAACCCATCTTGAGAAGATGGGACTTAGATTTGTAGTCAATTGACTTTAGGTCAAGTTGGAGTTTGTTAGATATGTGTGCCTTAGAAGCCAGAATTGGCTGATACTTGCTATACACTTCTAAGAATAAAATCATAATTTTGACTATAAATAATAAAATAGATTATTTTCTATCACAATATGTATTTAGTGTCTATGATACATTCCTTAAGCTAATGGCAATGATAGTTCTTATTTTCAAGAGTTGAAAATTTAGGATAAGAATTTTCATTATTAACTCATAAAATGCTCCAGACCGTAGGATCATCATGAGGATGGTGATTGATCTGAAAGGTTGGTATGCAATCGCTTCTTCATAGTAGATGAGTCTTGAGTCTATAGTGTAGAGATACCAGAGCGAGTGTACAAATACTCATTAGAGAACGAGGGCACTGAGCGTGACCACCTCGAGTAGTCATTAGGAAGTCTACCTTCTCGTCAATGATTGGCTCAAAGCTGTAGTTGTGTATTTGGTTCTTTGATCTAAGGTGCATCGGTAGTTCATCTTGAGTGTGTTATAGTTTGACTACACCATAACTCAGTCTCCTAGCCATTCAGAATCCTGAGGTGTATGTTGGCTATAGCATGTTCATTATAGGAATTGGATTGTACCAATAGGGAATCTATCTACCTCGGTTGATGAGGAGTAGTCCTATGATGATCATGAGAATCAAGTCCATAAGCCCATGGCCATGGAAGAGTGAAATGATAGAAAGAGTTTCTATTAAGGTTTTCACATTGGACTTGAATCGAATGATTAATCATATGACAGATATTAGGATTTAACCTTACCTTAACCCTAATCCAATTGGAGCTCAAGATAGAAGAACTTAATCATACAGGTAACTACACTGAGTGGTTCATTTTTAGTTCTGATGGATTGCCACCATATGCTGCTAAGTGTCACTGGTGGATTTTGAGAGCAATGAGAATGATTTAGATGATCAATCATATTAGTTGTGTGAATCAAAAAAGTTTTGATCCATCGGAAGGTGTTTTGATGATGTCGATGATAGAGATCATGACATATCTCATTACCATACAGAATTGAATCTAACTAGATCACACAAACAAGAATTTTGATCTAGATATCAGTAATTGAACTAATCCAGTTTAATTGATTTGAATTAGATTCAATTAGTTTCAAGAAAATCATGCTAGCACACGATTGAGCCTAATATTCTTCTTTAATTATCATTAAAAGTTTTCTCGACTAAGTCAAATATGTTTGGGCTCACTCAGGTACCACTACTTAGTCTACCTGAAACTTGTCCAAGTCAGAAAATGGTTGTCTTAATTTATGAGATGAATTTGAGACAATACCTACTATTTTTCGTCACCTGCTAAATCCTGTTTCGAACATTTGGTCAAACGTTGACCTTTGACACTTAGACATCTGCCCATGTGTCAAGCTATCATAGGAGAGAACTTTTGGACTAGTCCACCTACTAAAAGGTAGTTAGATATGGGGCACACAACTAGGGAGGCGTGAACCCATAGATAGTGATGCCTGGAGTCCCTTACAGATGGGACTCTTGGTTTCTTTGGGGTTTCTACCTAGGTGGCGCCAAGGATTTGTCTTTGACCAATCTTGGCGCCATCTAAAGATGATTTAGAGGGGCTCTCATCTGATTGGATTAGATAATATCATCCCATTAATTAGATTTAGATCTGATTGCACAAAAGGCCGTGATTGGTCGAGATGATGTGGCACTGCATGGCACAGCACGGTCTATATAAATCCTATTTGTGCCTAGGATTTAGATTTCTTGCCCATTGCCCATGTCACAAGGCTGCTCCTCTCTCTCCTCCATGCCATCTTTAGGTCTTCTCTCTCCTACCCATGCCCAAGAATTTTTGGACTTCAGTTTGGTGCAATCCAAGCAAGAGAAAGGTGACGAGAAAGGAAGAAGGCAGCACTACTGCGAGAGACGACACCTAATCTTCAAAAGAAGTTTTGAAGACCTTCCAAATTAGATCCAAATCTGATATTTGGAGAAGTGATAAAGAAGGAGAAGATCTTTAGATCCTACTCAAGTGGATATTGGAAGAGGCTAGGCACTTGCGTGGCTAGATCCAGAACCTTAAGGAGACATCAGGATCGTTACAGGATAATCTGATTACCCGCTACAAGATAAAATTAACTTAGATTTAATATATCCTTTATTTTTATTTTATTTTATTTTATTAGATCAATAATATCAGATCTAAAAAATCTCAGATTTGAAATGGATTCAAGAGAAAAATTTTTGAAATATCTCTCTTGATCTAATCAGATCTGAATGATCCTGACCCAAAAGACTAGATTTTTTCTTCAGATTGATGGTGCTCCCACACCTTGGGAGGCCACGGGAGGAGTCTAGATGTTGGCTTCAGGGAGGCTAGAATAGGTATGGTCTTAGGGCTAGGACAGGAGTTCTCCTAGGGTGGAGGTGACATGTAGCTCTTCACGGGCTTGACGTTCAGGCATTGAGGGCCTCAAGGGGCTTGGTTGGTGCTTTGGAGATCTGGGACATAAGGTGAAGCAAGAAACCAAAGCCGAGGAATCAAGACTATAGAAAGAAGATTTTCTATAGGTTAGCCGACTCAGTCCAAAATTAGATGTGGCGACGTCTCAGAGCACAGGCAAAATAGAGAGCTACGCATTCAGGACTGCTATTACGGCACAAGACTGGGCCGGCTCAGTTTCAGACTGAGCCAACCCAGTGAAACTTAGCCAACTCAGTGCAAAGATCGAGCCATCTCAGTGCGCAGGCAGAGTTACATGAGGGTCTATTTTAGGCTAGGGTCTGGGTTGATCTTAGGGGTCTTAAGGCCTAGTTTGAGAGGTCGTAAGGGGGCTAATTCGTGTATAGATTGGATCTAGATCCAGAGGATGAGAGCATGGGAGACATGGGTGTACATGGGCTCGGTGAGTGCTTTCATGTATTGGGTTAGTCGGAGAGTATTTTGATCAGGCCTAATGGCTATGTATAAATACATATGTTGTATTAGGATTTCATAAGGCTGTGAAGGTTGGAATTAATACAGACCTTTTCTCCCTCAACTCTCTTCTTCTCTTCTCTCTAGAGTTGCCACCCTCGGATTTTTGAAGAAGCTCTAAAGAATGGGGCATCTCCCTCAAGCCCAAGGAGGGATGCATCCCATCATAGATCCAGGTGGAGGATCGGTGGTTTGCTGTCCATAGAGAATGTCACAGGTTTCTTCAGCTTCATGCTAAAGATCAGGAGCTTCCACAACATGGTATCGGAGCTTGTGATGTGAAGGATGATTGGCATTTGAGCAATATCATGGAACATCAATTGGTATCAGAGAGAAGTGTTGCTAGTTGGTGCACCAAAATCTGGTATCAGAGCTTGATGGTGCATGAAAGGAAAAGAGAAGTCATACAAGATGAAATCAAAAATCTGCACAAGGATTCCGTGGTATGTCTCAAATCTATCTTTGTTATTGCTGTGGTTTGGCCAACCAAGAGCAATGAGTTGAAGGTGGAGCTTGAGAGGATTAACGGAAAGAAATTTTTTTGGGGTAGAAGGATTTGGTGTATGATTTGCTGATCGATCTTGGTGGAAAGATCGGGGTGTATGATGGTTATGTGATGGCCAGGGAGCGTTGGAGTGTTGTAGTAGCGCTTCCTTAGAGATGCAGGGTAGAGAGAGGCTCGATGATGCAGCAGTTGAGGGAGGTATCTCAATAGAGAGCATCAGGATTCTTCAGGAAGATGGGCAGTGTAGGACTATTGAATAGAGATTTTTCAAGAAATAATGGTTAAAGGAAGGCTGAAGAAGCGACTATACATCCTTCGATATCAAGAAGGCAGAAAAGTAGTTGGAGATGTATTCAGTGGTTCGACTAGAGCATGGATTTATGGAGCCTTGAGAGTGTTGGAGATGGATGATCCATGAAGGTCCAGTAGGTCATGGATGGATGGCTGTAAAGTGGTGCAGAGATGAGTCAGGGAGCACTAGAGTGCTGCAAAAGCACTACAATGGAGGCACAGGGGCTAAGAGAGGCTCAGTGGTGCAGTAATTGAGGAGTGTATCTCAGCAGATGGTGTTAAGGGCTTCTCAGAAAGATCGGGGTAGGTCTCAGGGAGAGCTAGGAGATCTCAGGGAGCGCCAGGAGGTCTCAGACAATTAGGAGTATCTTGGATCAAGTTTGTTCTGTAGAGGCACCAGGGAGAGTCATGGATTAGGTGGAGGATGGTTCTTCGGGCGCAATTGAAGCAATAGCTGGTGTAGGGGCAGAAGAGAAGGACTAGGGTGGAATTCTCTAGGGTTCAGTCATTGGTATCAGAAGAGTTGGATGAGCTCTTGGGTTTCGAAGGTGCCCACGGGTTGCGGAGGTATCCAAGACGGCTTCGAAGGGGTTCACAAAGTGCAAAGGGTTCGAAGACGCAGCGATGGTGTTTGAGGTGCAGCGGTAGGCTCAATAGTGCAGCGTTGAGTGGTTGGCCTCAAGGGACTCGGTGACAGAGTCGGCTTCTACGGCATCAGGTGGACTTTGGATATAGGTGGAGCTCGGCAGAGGTGGCTTCACAATTGGAGAGGAATTTGATATCAGTTCAAAGCAGAGGAGTGTGGGAGGATCGATATCCTAGCACTAGCATCGGTGATGCATAGTTCTAGGTGGAGCGGCGTGTGTAGGAGGATAGGCATAGTTCTGAGGAGACCATGTCAGGGTTTGCAGCGAGTGTCAGTATAGGTACATTATGGGTTTTCCAGGAAAGTCCAGGAAAAGTGACGCAGCTGCTAAGTAGAAAGAATCCTACAATTCCAGAATGGTGTAGAGGTGTAAGCCAAGGTCTTCAACGGTGGAGGCGGTCATCCCAAAGGCCTCAAGGGTGCACTATAGCTGAAGAGGGTTGATGGAGGTGATGTTTGCATAGGTGCTATCAAGTGCGCAGGGACTGTAAGATCGTGTAGGAGATCAGTGCCGAGGGATTTGCTAAGGCTTAGGGCACCAAGGTGGAGATTGTGAGGATTGGTAGTGCTCCCAAGCCTTTGGAGGCCATAGGAGTCCAAATGTTGGCTCCAAGGAGGCTAGAATAGGTGTCATCCTAGGGCTAGGATAGGAGTTGTCTTAGGGTGGAGGCAGCATGTAGCTCTTCATGGGCTTGAGGTTCAGGTATTGAGGGCCTCAAGGAGCTTGGTTGGTGCTTCGGAGATCTAGGACACAAGGTGAAGCAAGGAACCAAAGTCAGAGAATCAAGACTGCAGAAGAAAGATTTTCTGTAGGTTATCCGGCTCAGTCAAAAATTGGGTCGGCTAAGTCTCAAAGCATAGGCAAAATAGAGAGCTGCATATTTGGGACTGCTGGCATGGCACAGGACTATGCTGGCTCAGTTTTAGACTGAGCCAATCTAGTGGAACTTAGCCGACATAGTGCTGAGACTAAGTCGGCTTAGTGTGTGGGTAGAGTTATGCGAGGGTCTATTTTGGGCTAGGGTCTGGGTTGATCTTAGGGGTCTTAAGGCCTAGTTTGAGAGGTCTTAAGGAGGCTAATTTATGTATGGATTGGGTCTAGATCCAAAGAATGAGAGCATGGGAGATATGGGTGTACATGGGCTCGGTGAGTGCTTTTGTGTATTGGGTTAGCTGAGGAGTTTTTTGGTCGGGCCTAATGGCTATGTATAAATACATAGGTTGTATTAGAATTTCATAAGGCTGTGAATGTTAGAATTAATACAGACCTTCTCTCTCTTAACTCTCTTCTTCTCTTCTCTCTAGAGTTGCTGCCCTAGGGTTCTTGAAGAAGCTCTAGAGAAGGGGGGCGTCTTCCTCAAGCCCAAGGAGGGAGGTGCCCCATCATAGATCCAGATGGAGGACCGGTGATTTGCTACCCATAGAGAATGTCACAGGTTCCTTCAGCTCCATGCTAAAGATCAAGGGCTTCCGCAATATGGTATCGTGGCTTGTGATGCCAAGGATGATTAGCATTCGAGTGATATCATGGAACATCAATTGGTATCAGAAAGAAGTGATGCCAGTTGGTATGCTTACACAAGACCAGCTGCAAAAGGTTGAGGATTCCGACAAGAGTTACAAGTTGGGTTAGAGCGATCAAATTGTCAAGCTTTAATGGATAGCCCGGATGATCAATGAGCAGATCACCAGACTTCAAAAGCAGTTGGCAGATAGGGCCCAGGCAAGTTCGGGCAGGGATTCTAAAGAAATTGACTCTTTGAGGAGGACCATGGGGAACATTTTTGAGCTCTATGAAAAGGAGAAGACCGAGCTATAGTAGTTAAAGATTCAGATGGTTTATCAATAAAATGCTGTGAAAGATGCAGAGGTTGAGTCAGTCATTTTGAGGAAGAGGCTAAGGGAAGCTGAAGAAGACTTCTTAAGATCCCAGAAGTTACTAAGTGAGAGTTTAGCAACGAGATGAGAGCTCGAAGATAAGGTGCAAGATTTGAAACACTCCCTCATGATGGCTGGGGGTGGAAGTCCGAATCTAAAGAGGACTTTATCCTCTTTTTTTCTCTCATTTCTCTTTGTTGTAATCGATCTTGAGGACCTATGTAATGAACTTCAACTTTAATGAAATGGTATTACTTCCAATTTTCTTTCTTTGTTTCACGTTGGTTCAATATTTTCTAGACTTCTTTATTTTCTTATTGCGCCTAATATCGATGTCAACTTGAAATAACGACTTCCATCCCTTGTCTAGCATATCTGTCCATCTTTATTAATGATTAAGGGTTTTTGGATTTGTTTAGAGGTGAATGCATTTCTCTGTCTAGGAACTGGAAGACTTTATACCTGTGATCAACCTCCCGTTTGAAAATCTGAGTCTTTTGGTCCCCCGTAGAGGTCTTTATTCATGTCAGGACGAGGTCCACCTCCTGTTCCTAACATGGTCGATTATCACTTAAGTTTGGATGAAGTCTACCTCCTGTCTTAAGTAACTAGAGGCCTTCACTCTTGCTACGATGAGGTTAACCTCTTGTCTTGAAAAACCAGAGGCCTTCATCCTCGCGATGACGAGGTTAACCTCTTGTCTTAAATTACTAGAGGCCTTCACCCTCGCTATGATGACTGAAGGCCTTCATCCTTACTATGACGAGGTTAACCTCCTATCTTAAATTATTGGAGGCCTTCATCCTCGCTACGACGAGGTTAACCTCCTATCTTAAATAACCAAAGTCCTTTACCCTCACTACGATGAGGTTAACCTCCTATCATAATAATCGGAGGCCTTCACCCATGATAAAATGAGTCCTATCTTGAATAACCAGAGGCCTTCACCTTCGCTATAACGAGGTTAACCTCCTATCTTGAATAGCCAAAGGCCTTCACCCTCACTTCAACAAGGTTAACCTCTTGTCTTAAATAACCGATGGCCTTCGCCCTCGCTATCGCTATGATGAGGTTAACCTCCTACTTGAATAACCAGAGCTTTCACCCTTGAATAATCGGAGGCCTTCACCCTCACTACGATGAGGTAAACCTCCTATCTTTTAAACTCCTATCATAAATAACTAAAAGCCTTCATCCTCACAGCAATGAGGATAACCTCCTTTCTTAAATATCCAGAAGCCTTCACCCTCGCTACGATGAGGTTAACCACCTATCATAAAAAATCGGAGGCTTTCTACTTCATTTGAAAATGAAGTTCGATTGGATAATTTCATGTCATTGCATAATTTTGCACCAAAGACAAGAATATTGAAGTAAGAAAATTTTATTAAAATGAGATTATTGATAATACATTTGTAAGTTTTCTGAATTCCATGATTGTGGGAGCGTAGCTCCTCCAAGTTCCTTTAGATAGGATGTTCCTAGTCGGACGATGTCCATGACCTCATTAGGTCCTTCCTAGTTCAGAGCAAGCTTTTCTTGGCTTTGTGATTAAGAGATATCCGCTCTTCACAGCACCACCTCTTTAACATTAAAGACTTTAATTCTAGCTCTGGAGTTGGTAAAAGCGAGCCACCTTTTGTTTATAAGCCACCATTTGAATTTTGGCTCTCTCCCAATTTTCTTCTAGCAGGTCAAGGTTTGCTCTGAGATCCTATGAGTTGTCCTATTCACTGAAGCCTTCAACTCATGCCGAGGGAAGTTCAAGCTCGACTGGTATTATTGCTTTAGTTTCAAAAGCTAGGGCGAAGGGAGTATCTCTAGTTAGCAGCCTTTGAGTTATTTTATAAGCCTAGAGAACATGATAGAATTTGTCCACCCATATTCCTTTTGCCCTTTTGAGTCTTGCTTTAATCCCTTGCAGTAGAATCCTGTTTGTTACCTCGACTTCACCATTTGCTTGAGGGTGAGCTACTGATATAAAATGATGGAAGATATTCAGATCTCCACAAAACTCAACAAATTTTGCTCTCCTAAACTGATGTCCATTATCTATGATGAGAGTTTGAGGGAGGCCGAATCTATAGACTATTGACTTTCAGAAGAAGTCCTGCATTTTAGCTTCAGTGATCTTTGCTAGAAGTTCGGCCTCAATCCACTTAGTAAAGTAATCCACAGCCACTAAAAGAAATTTTCACTCTCCAGATGCCATAGGAAAGAGCCTAAGTATGTCCATCCCCCACTATACAAATTGCTAAGGAATGTTTAGAGGTGTGAGTTGTGAAGCCGATTGTCTCTGAATGTTGGCATTTCTCTAACATGGATCACATCTCTTTACATAATCAGTGGAATCTTATTGCATAGTTGGCCAGTAGTATCCTTATCGAAGTAGTTTGTAAGATAAGGATCTGGATCCTAGGTGATTTTCATAAATTTCTTCATGAACTTTCCTCAGAGCATAATTTGCTTTAGAAGGTCGGAGACATTTGAGGAGGGATAAAGAATATGATCTCTTGTATAATTTATTTTCATATAGAACATAATGAGATGCTTGGTTTCTCAACTTTCGAGCTTCCTTAGGATCTCGTAGGATTGTGCTTTCTTTAAGGTACAAAACAAGTGGGTCAATCCAATGAGGCTCAGGGTCGACCTGCATCATAGTTTGGGATTCTTCCAAACATGGGTGTTGCAAAACATCAAAGAAGACCTATTTTGGCAATTAACTTGGAGCCAGAGTAGCTAATTTGGAGAGAAGATCGGCCCTAGTATTTTCTACTTTGGAAATTTGCTGAATGTCAAAGTTGCTGAAGGCTGAAATTAGGCTCCTTACTTTTTTCAGGTACCTCTTCATGCTTTTCTCTTGAGCTTCATAATTACTATTAACTTATCCCACCACCAATTAAGAATCACCATAGACTTTAGCATGGTTTGCTTCCAAGTCATTAGCTATTCTCAACCTGAGAATCAGAGCTTTATATTCATCTCCGTTATTTATTACGGGAAACTCCAAGCATAGTGCGATTCAGCAATAATTCCTTTAGGATTGATTAGAATTAAACTTGCACCCACTCCTAAGGCATTAGATGAACCATCAACATATTGGGCCCAAAAGCCTTCACAAAAATCTATTCTTTCCTCAAGAAAGTTCGGCTACAAACTTCTTGCTGTTCAGGTTCGACGGGATCCAAAATAGTACATTCTACTATAAAGTCAGCCAATATCTGAGCTTTAAGGGATGGACAAGGTTGGAAATTGATATTGAACTCAATCAGCTCAATGGCCCATTTCACTATTCTTCCAAATGTATTAGGCTAGTGAAGAACTACTTTGATAGGCTGATCAGTGAGATGTGTGATCATATGCCCCTGAAAATAAGGATAGAGCTTTCTAGCTGCAATCAACTAGGCATAAATTAGTTTTTCTAATTTTGTATACTTTATTTTTGTATTCCTTAAAACTTAGCTTATATAGTAGATTTGCTTTAGAATTTTCATCTTTTCCTTGACCAGGACAGCTCTAATGGCAATGGGTGATACGGCCAGGTACAGGAGCAATTCTTCATCAGGTTTGGGCTTAGCAAGGAGAGGAGGTGAGCTTAGATAGTTCTTTAGTTCTTTAAAAGCATGTTGACATTTAGGAGTCTAGTAGAAGTTCTTTGATTGCTTGAGCACTTGGAAGAATAGCATGCAACATTCAGCCGACCTTGAAACAAATTGATTTAGAGCTGCAACTTTTTCTATCAAGCATTGAACCTCTTTTATTATTTTTGGTGCAGTCATTTCTTGAATAGCCCTAATCTTTTTGGGGTTTGCTTTAATGACATGCCTTGACATCATAAATTCTAAGAACTTTTTCGAGGTTACTTCGAAGTCATATTTAGTTGGATTCAATTTCATCTTGTACTTTAGAAGTGTGTTGAAGGTCTCCTCAAGGTTGGTGATATGATTTATTGAAGATTGGCTTTTAACTAACATGTCATCCATATAAACCACCATGTTACGGTCAATCTATTCTTTGAAGATCTTGTTCACCAGGTGCTAATAGGTGGCACCTATATTTTTGAGTCCAAAGAGCATAACCTTGTAATAATAAAGACTATGGTCAATAATAAAAATAGTTTTCTCCTCATCTTCTAGTGCCATCCAGATTTGATTATAATCGAAGAAAGGCATTTATGAAAGTAAGGTGCTCATGGCCCGAGGTTGCGTCTACCAGTTGATCAATTCTAGGTAAGGGATAGTTATTCTTTGGGCAAGTCTTATTCAGGTCTATGAAGTCTATGCACATCCTCCATTTACCATTCATCTTTCTGATGAGAACCACATTTGCGTGATCCAATCTAGGTAAAATACTTTCCAAATGAACTTGGCTTTAAGGAGCTTATCGACCCCGTTCGCAATGGCTTTCTACCACTCTGGTGCAAACCTGCGCTTTTTTTGCATTACTGGCCATCATTTGAGATCTATTGCTAGATAATGCTCCATCACTTTCGCATCGATCCTAGGCATATCATTGGGTACCCAAGCGAAGACGTTGGCATTCTTCTACAGGAATGCGACAAACTACTTTTTGACTTCTCCTTTCAGGTTGGAGCTAATTTGAATAGTGTGATCCTCATGCCCATCATTTAAGAAGACTACATCAAGATCTTCAATTAGTTCCTTTCACTCTTCAGTCAAATCATCATGGGTATCAAACCAGTCCACTGAAGAAGATTCTATCTATCTTCTCCCTTGCAAGGCAATGATGTGATAGTGTCATGCTAGAGTATGATCTCCTTTAACTTCTCCAACCCCAAAGTTTGTCGAAAACTTTGTCTTCAAGTAATAGGCTGAAACCACAGCCCGAAGTACATTCGAGCTAGGTCGACCAAGAATTGCATTGTAAGTAGAAGGTGCCTTTACCACCAAGAAATCAACTTGGGCCTTTGATTGCTTTGGATACACTACTACAGAAATGGGCTACTGCAGCGGTTTGTAACTACTACCGTAGCCCAAAAAATCGAACTACTGTCGTAGCCCAAAAAATTGCTGCTATAGGATATGACAATGGTTAGGTAACCGCTGCCGTTGCAGCCATCATTGTAGGTCTATGGCAGCGATTGTTGCAGCGGTTATGGAAATCGCTGCCATAGATGGCTATTGTAGCGGTTTTCAAATCACTGCTACAGGCTTGTCTATGGCAGCGGTTATAGAACCACTATGATAGATCGGTCTATGGCAGTAGTTATGGAACTGCTGCCATAGGCTTGTCTATAAAAGCGATTACGTAACTGCTACCGTCGGTCTAATGCAGCGGTTGACACATTACCTATGGCAACGGTTGTAAAACCACTACCCTAGCTTTTGAATAATTAAAAAAATATAAAATTTTTAATTTTTTATATATTTTACCTAACAAATGCAGAGATATATAATACAAAAAAATATTATAAATATAAAAATATTTTTAAAATATAAAAAAATTTATCATCGAATAAAATTTATTAAAATATTTTTTTAAAAAAGAAATACATCAAAAGTCTCCTAAATCTACATCATCATCGTCCCCGAGAGATGGAGCTAGAGCCGGAGCTGAAGCTGGAGCTGGAGCTAGAGCTGGAGTCGGAGCTGAAGGAGCTGGAGCTTAAATGCATGCCAATATATCCTTAAAGCTCATGAAGGCACCTCCAAAATACGCACTAAGTGTCAACATGATGTCTCTCACGATGTCCTCTAGATAAGATGCACGCTCCTCAGCCCGATCTACCTGTATTGCAGCATTATTTGCCTATGGCAATGCCATCTCAAGCTCCTCCTGACTGACGATACCGAAAGCTTGTAAAGAAATGCTTGCCTCTAACCAATAGCTAATCGATGTATCTCTGGGTTTGCATCAGATCCTTCTAGAGTCCTTAGGTTCGAAGACCTGAGATAGATGGTCATGGGGGCCAAAGGTATTCGGGCCCTCGCTCATGAGTGCAACTAACTGATCCTATAATTATAAATGTAAATAAAATTTTATAAGAAATGCTATAATACTAATCATATATATTAATATATTTAATACTTACAAAAATCCTCTCGATCGTGGTGTTCATCGGCCTGCCCTTCTTGTCCGTACAGCTGGATTAGAAGATCTCGCTATGGCTGGGCATCACTTCATCTCTCATCAGATATAACAATGGATCAGTTTATCAGAACTATAAATAAAATATCAATTTAATTTATCTAGTAAGATTTAAAATTTATTACCTCTCTATGTACACGACTGACCATAAACTCATGGTCAAGAGTGTGCATATACTGTTGGGCTGCCCGATTCTTTCGATTCTGATGGAAGGTAGCCTAACATGTATTCAAATAAATAATAAATATTTTTAAAAAAATTTAAATATAACTTTAAGCATATTGAAAAATTTGAAAGTTAGTAATTTTATCTCAAACACCTGGCTGTTCCAATATGTAACCATCCTCTCTCACTGACTCGGAGGACAGTCCTATATCCAAGGAACAAGCTCCCATAGAGTGTCTCGTCAGTGCTCGAGCCATCATCTTTGGAGCTTGACCTTGTAGCCCCAGCACAACTCCCTGATCTTCTTTAGTCAAGCATCTCGAGCCCTCTCGTGGTCAAAAAAATCATACCTCCTCTGCACAAGGTTATCAAAAGTTAGTTACAAAATTATTCTAATCAAACATAGTGTAAACATGTAAAATACATAAATATAATTAAGATGCACTTACCCATATCTCTTTTCACACCCGGTCCCTAACAGTATCATCCATCAATCACTAGTCTTTGGGCTCTACAGGAATAATGTCTGACTGCCTCATAAACACTCCAAAAAAGGAATGCATCTCCCGCACGGTCTCCCCTACTGGCCTCCCCTCTGGATCATACTATACCATCGCTTGATGCTAGCAGTTCCACACGTGCACCATATGTGTAGGTGTTAGATATATGTGCCCTAGAAGCCAAAATTGGCTGACACTTGTAATACACATCTAGGGGCAAAATTGTAATTTTGACTATAATTAATGAAATGGATTATTTTCTATCACACATGTGTATTTAGTGTCTGTGATACATCCTTTGAGTTAATGGTAATGATAATTCATATTTTCAAGAGTTGAAAATTTAAGACATGAATAATCATTATTAACTCATAAACAGCTCCCGACCATAGGATCATCACGAGGATGGTGATTGATCCGGAAGGTTGGTGTACGATCGCTTCTCCTTAGTAGATGAGTCTTGAGTCTACGGTGTGGAGACACCGGAGCGAGAGTATAGATACTCGTTAGAGAATGAGGGCACTGAGCGTGACCACCTCGAGTAGTCATTAGGGAAGTCTACCTTCTCGTCAATGACTGACTCGATGCTGCAGTAGTGTGTCTGGTTCTTTGACCTGAGGATGCATCGGCAGTTCACCTTGAGGGTGTTATAGTTTGACTACACCATTACTCGGTCTCCTAGCCATATGGAACCCTGAGGTGTATGTTGGCTATAGCATGTTCATTGTAGGAACTGGATTGCATCAAGATGGAATCTATCTACCTCGGTGGTAGAGGAGCAGCCCTATGATGATCATGAGAATCAAGTCCAGAAGCCCATGGCCATGGCAGAGTGAAATAATAGAAAGAGTTTCTATTTAGATTTTCACATTGGACTCGAATCGAATGATTACATCATATGACAGAGACTAGGGTTTGACGAGTTCACCTTAACCCTAATCTGATCGGGGCTCAAGATAGAAGAACTTAATCACACAGGTAGCTGCACCAAGAGGTTCGCATTCAGCTCTGATGGGTTGCCACCATATACTGCTAGGTGTCACTGGTGGATTTTGGGAGCAATTAGAATGATTTAGATGATCGATCATTCTAGCTGTTCGAATCAGAAGAGTTCTGATCCATCGAAAGGAGTTTCGATGATGTCGATGATAGAGATCATGACATATCCCATTACCATACAGAACTGAACCTAACTGGGTCACACAAACAAGGGTTTGAATCTGGTGATCATCAATTGAACTGATCTAGTTCAATTGATCTGAATGAGATTCAATTAGGTTCAAGGAAATCGTGCTAGCACTCGATTGAACCTAACGTTCTTCTTTTACTATCATAAATAAGTTGTCCTGACTGAGCCAAAGGAGTTTGTGCTCAATCAGAGGCCTTCATATGGTCTGACTGGAGGTTGTCCAAGTCAGAAATAGGTTGTCTTATTTTGTAAGACATTACCTGCCATTTTTGGTCACCTGCCATTTCTTGTTCTTTGACTTTGGTCAAAAGTCTACCTTTGACTGGTCAAACGTTGACCATTGACCCTTTGACTTTTGACCACATGTCATGCACCTATTGGAAGAGCTGGTGGGGGCCTGTCCCCCTGCCAGAACCTGGCAAGGAGAAGGGCGCACGCCAAGGGTGGCGTGAGCCCAAGTAGGAGGCGCCTAGGAGTCCTTGTTGGACAAGGACTCCACCTCCCTTTTGGATTCCAATTAGAGTTCTACTAAGAATCCAAGTTTGACTGGTCTTAGGCACCCTCTAAGGAGGAATCCAGGGGACTCTATTCCAACCAATCAGATTTAGATCTGATTTCACAAAGGGTTGTGATTGGTTGAGAAGGAAGAGGAGTTGGATCACAGCTAGTCTATAAATAAGACCCTGCGCCCAACTCTAGATTCATGAATGAGATTTCCCACGCCCCAAGGCTGCCTCTCTCCCTCCTTCTCCATGCCAATAGTCTCTTCTCCCCTTGCTCTCCACGTCCAAAAGGTGTTTTGGACTTTGGTTGGTGCGATTCAGATCAAGGAAAGGCGATCAAAAGCAAGAAGGCTGCGCTGCTGCAAAAGGACGACTGCTGATCTTCAAAAAGAGTTTTGAAGATCCTCCAGATCAGATCCAGATCTGATTTTTGGAGGTGTGATAGAGAGAAGAAGAGGATCTCCTAGATCCAACCTGAGTGGATACCGGTAGAGGCCAGGCGCTTGCGTGGCTAGATCCAGAACCTTCCGCTGCAATACAGGATCATCAACAGGGTAATAGGATTACCCAAATCAGGTAAATTAAATTTGATTTAATTTATCTTTTTATTTTATTTATTAAAATAATAAGAATTCAGATCTGAAACATATCAAGATCTGATTGAGATCAAAGAGAAAATTTTTGAAATATATCTCTTGATCTGATCAGATCTGAACGAACCTGGACCGGGAAATCAGGATTTTCCCTTCAACTGGTATCAGAGCCATGGTTCTAAATTGTTTAGATCTGATTTTAAATTTATTTTAATTAAGAAAATAAAGTGATTTTCAGATGTCACATGAGATGTGATCAGATCTGAAAATCAAGAAAAATTAAAATTAAATGATTTGGATCTAAGATTAGAAGATATGCATGACTAGTTCTAGAATAGAATAGTTCTATAGAATAGTCTTGCATGTTTTTAATTTAATCTGATTAAATCATATTTTAGATCTATTTATTTACTATTTTTTGATATTATAAGTGTTATAATAACATCTAAAAAATAGCAAATAAAAATTATTTAATTTTAAATATCATATGAGATATGATTGATGCATGTCTAGACTAGTTGTAGAATAGTTCTACATAATTGTCTAGATTAGAATTTATTTTGATTAGATCAATTTAAATCTAATTTTTAGATTATTATGAGATAATTTAGATCTAAAAACATGCATGATTTGATACATGAGATGTATGCAAAATATGCCATGATTAGATCTAAATTTGTATATGAGATATATGATATAGATCTATAACTGTTTTGTAGATTACATGTTCCTGATTAAGGCGTTCCTCTTGGCCGTCCGGTCATAAGAACGAAGAAGGGTTTAAAGGCCCTCTCTTTCCATTCGATGGGGTGTTCTTATGACGTGTAGGGGTGCTGCATGTTCGTCCTTAATCAGAAACCCAAAACTTACTTTCTGCAAAACCCTAGATCCTGAAACCCTAGGATTTATTGTGCATATTTTTGTTTATGAACCCTACTTAATTAAGAATTAAGATTATGGAATATTAATTAGGTCTAAAATTGAGAATTTTAGATCTAAGACATATTCATAATACTGGGTTCGGCTTGGGTAGCTCAATTAGGTCTAAGCGGTTGATCAAACCGAATCAAGAGTTGGTTAGATGGGATCAACAATGCTTAAATTGACCAGCCTAATAGGATTAAGTCTGGGTCAAGATCGAGTCACGATCAAGCAAGACCTAATTAGGCTCAGAGGTTAGAGTCTGGATTGTAGGCTAACCCAATTGGTTCTGACTCAACAATTTGGTGTCTAAGGTAAGTTTGGCACATACGACCGACTGGTTTTTAATTGGAAGCTACTCGACCTGAATGCATTCTTGTGCGAGTTAATGGCATATTCCTTCCACCGGTCTCACTTACCTGGCCATATCTGTTGACACAGTTCTGATCTGAGGTGGTCAATAATCCGAGCTAACCCATGCCACTAGGTTAGTCATAATTGTTATGACTAAGCCAAGTCTAGTTTAATGAGACCTGAATCAATTCTCCCTAAGAAAAGATTAAGTCTGAGGTCTTCCACCATTGTAGATGTGCGGGCCCTTCCCGGGGTTGATTGTTCTCGGCTGGATACAGTGGCTCAGTTGCACCGGGAAGATGCAACCATGTCTATTAGGCATTGGATGCTATGGGCTGGAGGATGAGTTGGGCTCAATATTTTGGATACGGTGAGAGACTCAATTAGGAACCCAGTCTATGCAAATGGTGGGTCTGACTTAACTAAGGAGTGGATCAATATTTCGGATACGGTGAGATTCATGAATTAGAGACCAAGTTTGGGTGCACCATGATTAGAGAATCATTGAACAAGAGTTGTTCACTCATTGGCTAACCCATCACCAATAACTGTTAGGTGAGGTGATGAGTCAGTTGGTGAGACCGCACCACCCACTAGAAATCATTAATCATGGAGATTTTTCGCATCTCTACAGAGGGAGTGTAGGGATCCGAGAAAATAGTGGGAGCTAATTTGTTTAAAAATAAAATCCTAAACAAATTGGTCAAGTCAAAATTACAGTATCTAACTAGAATCTTTGACTCTCTACAGGAAAATGTCTGCGTCCAACCCATTGGCACGTATCCTGGACACACATAGACTGACTGGACCCAATTATAAAGATTGGCTCAGGAACTACAAAATTATTTTGGGTTCAGAGAAGTTAACCCATGTTTTGGACCAGGACCCTCCCACCTTACCAGCCTCGTCCATCCACTGAACAGAGAGCGTCTCTGGAAAAATGGATAGACGAAGATAATAAGGCCAGATATTACATGTTGGGCTCGATGTCTGATGAGCTCCAGCGCCAACATGAAGATATCGGGACTGCTCGCCAAATGTTGGCTCACCTGCAGGAGATGTTTGGTGAACAGAGTCGCGCAGCCAAATATCAAGTCACGAAATGACTTTTTAAGGCTAAGATGCGTGATGGGCAGTCAGTCCAAGATCACTGTCTGACAATGATCAAGGACATGGAAGAGCTTGAGAAGCTCGGTGTGAAGTTGGACTTGGATTTGCAGAATGATATTATTCTGCAATCCTTGACTGATGCATATGGGCAATTCATCATGAATTACCACATGCATAAACTTCAAAATTCCTTGGCCGAAGTTAATGAATATGCTGGTTACCGCTGAGCTTTCTATGAAAGGTTCTAAAGGCTCAGTTCTTGCTATGGAACGGACTTCTTCCAAAAGAAAGTCTTATGGAAAGAAAAAGAAGTCTGTGAAAAAGCAAAAGGTGGAAGGATCAAAGAAGAAGAAGGCAGAACCGAAGAAGAAGGTCGATGGCAAAGGAAAGTGTTTCCATTGCAACAGCGACGGCCATTGGAAGCGGAACTGCCCTACTTACCTGGCCACCCTGAAGAACAAGAAGGAAGGTCCTTCTGGAGGTATGCTCGTTATTGAGTCTAACCTTACGGTTTCTTCTGCATCCAGTTGGGTGCTTGACTCTGGTTCTAGTGCTCATCTGTGCACTTCTATGCAGGGTCTTGAGGATAGCAGGAGGCTGAGGGATGGAGACATGATCCTACGCATCGGTAATGGAGCAAGAGTTGCTGCAGTAGCCGTGGGAACATACCCTCTTCGATTACCATCTGGTTTAGACTTAGTTTTGAAAGACTGTTATTATGTGCCTGCAGCTAGCAGGAATTTGATTTCTGTTTCATGCTTAGCACAAGAAGGTTATGTGATCACCTTCTTTAAGGACCATTGTAACATTCTTTATGAAAGAAATAAAATTGCAAATGGTTTCCTTATTAATGGTCTTTATCAGCTACATATTGATGTACCTATTTTAACTATCGAGCAAAACGTGAATGCCAAACGACCTAGGGATAGTCCAAACGACAGATATCTATGGCACCTGAGATTAGGTCATATAGCAGAAGATAGGATTCAACAAATTGGAGAAAAATGGGCTATTGAGTCCATTGACTTTTTGAGTCATATCCAACTTGTGAATCTTGTCTTCAAGGCAAAATGACTAAACTTCCCTTTTGTTGGACATGGGGAGAGGGCCACAGATCTCCTTGCCCTAGTACATACTGATGTGTGCGGCCCATTTGATGTGCCGGCTAGAGGCAATTTTGTCTACTTCATTACCTTTACCGATGATCTGTCTAGGTATGGGTATGTGTATCTTATGAGACACAAGTCTGAAGCTTTTGAAAAGTTCAAAGAATTCAGACATGAAGTAGAAAAACAAACTGGAAAACCCATTAAGGTTCTTCGATCAGATCGAGGAGGTGAATACCTTAGCCGGGAATTCCTAGACTATCTAAAGGAAAATGGCATAGTCTCTCAATGGACTCCACCAGGAACACCTCAACTCAACGGGGTTTCAGAATGGAGAAATCGGACTCTATTGGATATGGTTCGATCCATGATGAGCTTCACAGACCTCCCTGATTTTCTTTGGGGACATTCATTGTTAACTTCAATTTATCTACTGAATAGGGTTCCCTCTAAAACCGTTCCTACCACACCGTATGAGATATGGCACGGTAAGAAACCAAGTCTGAGTCATCTCAGAATTTGGGGTTGTCCGGCTCATGTCAAAAGACAACAAGCGGACAAGTTAGAGTTTAGGTCCTTTAGAGCTCGATTCATAGGATATCCTAAAGAGTCATTAGGATACTATTTCTACATTCCAGAAGACCACAATGTGATTGTGAGTCGACATGCCATCTTTCTTGAAAAATAGTTTATTCAAGATAGCGGCATTGGAAAGCAGATTAAGCTTGATGAGAAAGTCTCACAAGTAGAACGAGCTAAGGACCAAGTGGAACCAAATCAGGTTGAGCCAATAAGAACACTACCTCCTCCACCTCGTAGATCGGAAAGAGTTTTCCCATCCCCCTGAAAGATACTTAGGTATTATTTCAGAGGAAGTAGAGGAAATGTTCCTCATAGGTAATGGTGCTCATGGTGATGATCCCAAAACCTACAACGAGGCGATATCAGATATCGACTCCGAGAAATGGCTTAGAGGCAATGAAGTCAGAAATTGACTCGATGCACTCAAACCAAGTCTGGACCTTGGTAGATCCACCAGAAGGTATAGTACCTATTGGGTGTAAATGGATCTTCAAGAGAAAGATTGGTGCAGATGGGAATGTGGAGACATTCAAGGCTAGACTAGTGGCAAAAGGTTATAGTCAACGTGAAGGCATTGACTATCAGGATACCTTTTCCCCAGTAGCTATGCTAAAATCCATCCGCACATTGCTTGCCGTTGCAGCCTATTTCGATTATGAAATATGGCAAATGGACGTGAAAACGGCATTCCTAAATGGATATCTTGAGGAAGATATCTATATGGAACAGCCGCTAGGTTTCACATCCAGTGTGATACTGATCACAAGGTTTGCAAGCTGCAAAGGTCCATATATGGACTTAAGCAAGCATCTCGGAGCTGGAACACTCGTTTCAATGATGTGATCAAAAAGTTTGGTTTCATCAAAAATGAAGAGGAACCATGTGTTTTCAAAAAGGGTCAGTGGGAGCGCTGTTGTCTTCCTCGTATTGTACGTGGATGACATCCTCCTTATTGGGAATGATATTCCCATGTTGACATCAGTCAAAATGTGGTTGTCCAAGGAATTCTCCATGAAAGACCTAGGTGAAGCATCCTTTATTCTAGGAATTAAGGTCTATAGGGATAGACCGAATAGGATGCTAGGACTTTCACAGAAGATGTACATAGAGGAAGTACTAAAGAGGTTTAGTATGGAAAACTCTAAGAGGGGATTAATACCCTTCAGACATGGTATTCATCTTTCCAAGAAGATGTGCCCCCAGCACACCTGAGGAAATAGAACGCATGAGCAAGATCCCTTATGCTTCTGCAATAGGGAGCCTCATGTATGCCATGCTATGTACACGACCTGATATAGCCCATGCTGTGAGTGTCACAAGCAGATATCAGTCAAATCCAGGTGAAGAACACTGGACTTCTGTGAAATGTATCCTTAAGTACTTGAGAAGAACTAAGGATATGATGTTGGTCTTTGGTAATGGAGAACTCCAAGTTCAGGGATACACAGACTCGGATTTCATGTCCGATATAGATGATCGAAAGTCGACATCTGGAAGTCTGTTTGTGTGCAATGGTGGAGCTGTCAGCTGGAAGAGTTCCAAGCAAACTGTGATAGCAGATTCCACCATGGAAGCAGAATATATAGCTGCATCAGAGGCTGCAAAGGAAGCATTCTGGTACAAGAAGTTTGCTGCAGAAATTGGAGTAATGCCATCAGATGCCATTCCTCTTTACTGCGACAACAATGGCGCCATAGCCCTTGCTAAGGAGCCGAGGTCTCACCAGAAGTCCAAGCACATTGAGCGGCGATACCATCTCATCCGCGATTACCTTGAGAAAGGTTACGTTGAGGTCAAGAGAGTCAACTCCACAGATAATGTGGCAGACCCACTTACAAAGCCGTTGGGCCAGCAGAAGATCGAAGCCCACCTTGAGAAGATGGGACTTAGACTTGTAGCCAATTGGCTTTAGGACAAGTGGGAGATTGTTAGATATATGTGCCCTAGAAGCCAGAATTGGCTGACACTTGTAATACACTTCTAGGGGCAAAATTGTAATTTTGACTATAATTAATGAAATGGATTATTTTCTATCACATATGTGTATTTAGTGTCTGTGATACATCCTTTGAGTTAATGGTAATGATAATTCATATTTTCAAGAGTTGAAAATTTAAGACATGAATAATCATTATTAACTCATAAAAACAGCTCCCGACCATAGGATCATCACGAGGATGGTGATTGATCCGGAAGGTTGGTGTACGATCGCTTCTCTTTAGTAGATGAGTCTTGAGTCTACGGTGTGGAGACACCGGAGCGAGAGTACAGGTACTCGTTAGAGAATGAGGGCACTGAGCGTGACCACCTCGAGTAGTCATTAGGAAGTCTACCTTCTCGTCAATGACTGACTCGATGCTGCAGTAGTGTGTCTGGTTCTTTGACCTGAGATGCATCGACAGTTCACCTTGAGGGTGTTATAGTTTGACTACACCATTACTCGGTCTCCTAGCCATATGGAACCCTGAGGTGTATGTTGGCTGTGACATGTTCATTGTAGGAACTGGATTGCATCAAGATGGGATCTATCTACCTCGGTGGTAGAGGAGTAGCCCTATGATGATCACGAGAATCAAGTCCTGAAGCCCATGGCCATGGCAGAGTGAAATAATAGAAAGAGTTTCTATTTAGTGCAGAGATGGCATTGCATGTTAACGAGCGTAAAATCACACTCATCAGTCTTCATCCCAGACTATGACAAGTTGTCAAACTAATCATACTTCATCAACGCAATCCTTCCTTTAGAATAACAGTCCAAGATGACTATCTTCTCCACCATGCCATAATAGTTCAAATCCTCCGTACGAGTCTATGAACCCCTCGAGCTAGCATAACACCCAATGGTGGTGCTCAACATGATGCCACTATTTTGTGTTCCCATATTTACGGACCTGCTATGAATATTAAACATGTAGCGATTAATGACGAGCTGTTTATACTCACGTACTTTATGATTAGGATCCATTGAAAGAGCATGCACTTCAGGGCTCACATTATTAAGCGGCAATCTCCACACCTAATTAAGGAGATGACACCTAATTAGTAAACATGTTCAAATAAGTTGTACAAGACAAGAATATATAATCGCTTACATGATCTTTAAACTATCTAGAAAATTTTTTGCTACACATTTTCTCTTTCTCCTATATACTTAGAGCACCATATTTTACTCTTATGACCTCCTTGTATTTGCTGCATGCACAAAGAATAAATTTAGATATAATTAATTTTTTTTTAATTATTATGAAATAAATAAGGTTGAGTGACTCACCTTATGTATGGCTCAATGATAACACAGTTGAACAGCACGTAGCAGTGTGCCTTATCTTTTTTCTTAATGCTTAAATCAATGAGATGGTATGAAGTGGGAAGTCCACCAGGCTATGGAATGGACTCAAATGTAGGCTCAATTGGCTCATATTGATTATCCTAATTCTTCATTGATCGATTACGACGTGTCTTGAGCTTGTTTAAGTACATGGTAAAAAAATTCATACACTCTTGATCCAAATAATCATCTATTATGGATCCCTCTAGATGATTCATATTTTTTACATAAGATTTCAGAGTTTGAATATTCCTCTCAATAGGATACATCCATCGACAGAACACTGGGCCCCCAAGTACAACTTTTCCTACAAGGTGCACGATAAGATGCATCATAACCATGAAAAATTATGGTGGAAATATCTTCTCCAGATCACATAATATAGTCACTACCCTTGCCTTCATTTTCTTCACGTCTATCTTAAGCAACCTGTTTGCACAAATATCTCTGTAAAAATTGTAAAGATGAATAGCATCCATTCTGACATTTTTTGTAGCGAATAGCTATTGGGATCAATTTTCTGCATTAGCATATGATAATCATGAGTCTTCAATCCTCCAAGTTTGATATCCTAACTATTCACACACTTTGATATGTTGCTTGAGTATCCATCAAGGACCTTTATGTTCTCCAACATACGAAGAAATGTGGACCATTCGAAGGCATTCATAATATAGCATGCATGAGGGAGCCTCCATTGTTCTCTCCCTACCGGCTCTGGATGGAATGATCTCCTAATACCCCATTTTTTCAAGTCAAATCAAGAATTAAGGTCATCCTTAGTCTTATCTTTGATATTTAAGATTGTTGCCAACAGGAGCTCGTATACATTCTTTTCAATATGCATTAGATCTAAGCAATTGTGTAATAAGTTTATCTCCCAATATGGCAAGTTAAAGAAGATACTCTTTTTCCTCTAATTAGAGTGTGTGTCATCTTTCTTTGATCGATACTTCTTTTTTTTACCACCAATCAGATTATCTTTCCTAAATTCAACATTAAGACCATCCAACTCTCTAAGTACATCATTTTTAGACATCTGGCTAGGCACCTCACCTTCTTCAACAGTGCTATTGAAGGAACGTGCATCCCTTCTGTATGGATGGTTTCAATGGAGGAAACGTCGATTCTCCATATAGCTAAAGCTCCTCCGATGTGTCAACCTTCTAGATCGGATATTTTTTTTACAAATCGGGCATGCTAGCTCATCTTTGGTGCTCCAACCCGGCATTAGGGAATAGGCTGAAAAATTATTTATTGTCCACAAAAGCACTGCACACAAGGAGAATGACTTATTCAGCAAAGCATTAAAAGTTGGAACACCTTGAATGCTCCATAACTATTTCAACTCGACAATAAAAGGCTGCAAATAAACGTCAATATTATTACCTACCTCCATCGATCCAGGGATGAGCACTATCATGAAAGCAAAGAATTTTTTTATACACATCTACGGTGGAAGGTTGTAAATATAAATAAATATTGGCCATATACTATGGACAGTATTCATATGCTTGAATTGGTTGAAACCATCGCACGACAAGCCCAATCTCACATTACGTATCTCATGTGCAAAGTTAGGATATAATTCATTAAACTTCTGCCATGCCTCTCCATCGGCGGGATGCCTCAATGCATCATCTTTTGTTCAGTCCTCTTCATGCCATCTCATGTCCTTCAATGTCCTTGCCAACATAAACAACTTTTATAGTCTCGAAATGAAAGAAAAGTGTCACATCAACTTTTGAGGTACATGAGTTGATGTTCCATCTTTATTCTATTTTCATCTTTACACACCGTACCTCATGCACTCATTATGGTCGACATCCCCCTCCTAATAAAGCATGCAATCATTAGGACATGCATGTATCTTGGTGTAAGCAAAGCCTAGTTGTTTAATAATCTTCGATGCCTCATAATTATTCTTGAAAATTTTATGCATCGTCCGAAAGAATGTCCCCAAAAAGCTCTAAGATGTAGTTCACTCCATTATTACTGAATCTATTGGAACATTTTGCATGATACAATCAGATTAAGAACTCTATCTTCGCCATCTTTTCACATCTGTGATACAATAAAATATTAGCATTCTTCAGCAACTTGCAGAGCTTCTTTAGATCCTCACTGTTTATCATTCCACCAACCATAGGATCAGGCATGGACGTAGATGCACCATCATTATGGCCAACAAACGAAAAAATATCATGAACCATTTGTTCCACTCCCCCATCATGTTGATCGCCTCCTTGCAGTCTGCCCTCACCATGTTGGTCCCAACAAATTTCATGATCGACTTTAAAGACATAAATAGTGAGGTGATCATTTACATCTTGATGAGGTAGCCATGGTCCACCCATACACTTTTTATAAGGACATTGGATCAGTCCATGGTCCCCAAATTTCTCTATAGCAAAATCAAGAATTATTTGAAGTCCAACCTCATATTCTGACGAGAGCATACTAAACTTCATCCATCCCTTATCCATTTTAAAAATAATGATACTGCAATTAAATCATTTATGGAACTTAAATTATATACTAATGCATTATAAACAAATAAGCAATAAATGCATCCTACAACCAACTAATAGGTAAAGATAAGTCCTATCCCATTCAAAAATTGCATTAATTTTATAGATTCAATACAGTAATCGAACAATATGCAATAGAGATCGAATAAAATTTTTGCAGCATTTCCCCATAGTTCTCCCATGTAGGGAGAACAAAAGAAAAATATTGTCCAAAATTTTATTCAAAATTCTTAGCATACCGTTTGATTACTGCAATAACCTATAGAATTATTTATAATTTTCAAACCATCCAAATTGGATAATCAATTGATCATTGCACATAATTCTCTCATCCATACAATTACATATAATTGTATGGATGTCGGAGATTATGTACACTAATCAATTGACGGGTCTATCATTATGTAATGCAATAAACAAAAGCAACAAGATATAAACATCCAAAAATTATTATCTAATAAATTCTATAATATGAATTACATTCATAAATACTTAAGGATGAACAACAGTCGTAGATTCAATCTCATGTGCAAACTTGAGTGTTAATCTAGAAACCTAAAAGAAGAACGAAGTAGATGATAGTGGCACCTTAGGGCTTAAAGTTGGAACCTTAGAGAGATATATCAAATTCTGTTTGCAACCATTGAGTTGGCTCACTCAAAAGCCGAGCCGGCTCCATGCTTGAGACATCCAGCTCGAGTCCTACCCCAGTCGGCTTGATCTCGATTCGAGCCAACTCGACTATGTATCCGATCTGGCTCGACTATGTGCCATCCTCTATTATTGGTTGTCTCCACCCTCCCCTCATCATTCCAACTTTCTATCTCCCACTCAATCTCCATCATCGGTGAGGCCAGACCCCCTCCCCGATCCCTCTCTCCCTCTCTCAATCTTCCTCTCTTCCTCTCTCAATCCCATCCCTTGACAGCAAGGCCATACCCCCTCGCCCCCTCTCGCCCTCTCTCAATATCCATCATCGACAACGACAGTGAGGCCGAACCCCTCCCTCCCTCTCTCACTGTCTCGATCTCGCTCACCGGTGAGGCCCCCCTCCCTCCCTCTCTCTCAATCTCCCTCGCCGACGATGGCGGCGAGGTCAGATCCCATCCCTCCCTCTCTCTCTCTCTCCCTTTCTTAGTTTCAAATCCCAAAATTAGATCTGGATACTCAGGATCCATTAGGGTTTGGATCTGGTACTTCATGTACGGACCCATCGGGTATTCAGATTTGGATTTGGTACCAGTAATTAAAATTGAATCTAGATCTGAATATCCAGATTTTGATCCAAACCTGATCAATTGACAGGTCTAGTCCAGTGATTAATAAATAATACTATAAAATTAAAATAAAAAATATACCTATGATTATAGAGAGGGGGTCACATCGAAAGCTCTAAGGGTTGCCAGCGACGGCGCTGAAGAATGATGATGGCACTAGAGATAACCTACGAAACAATAGCAAGATAGTGAGATAGAGAGAGAAGAGAGAGAAAGAGAAAAGGAAAAAGAGAGAGAGAGAGGGAGAGGAGGCTCGGAGGGGCGTCATGATGGGGAGGCCAGGGGTGGGCGGTTGGGATGGGAGGGCAAGGGCGATGGCGGCCAGGGATGGGAAGGGCATGGGGTAAGCGGTCGAGGATGGGGGCAAGAGGCGGCGGCAGTCGGGATGGGAGGGCAGGGCAGGCGGTCGGGGAGGGCAAGGGTGGCGGCCAGGGATGCGTGGGCTGGGGTGGTGGCAGCTGGGATGGGGAGGATAGGGGAGTGAGCGACTGGAGATGGGGAGGCAAGGGCAGCGGCAGCCAAGGATGGGAGGGCGGGCAGTGGGCGTCTAGGGGGGGAGGGCGGGGCACAGGCGGCTGCGGGCATGGATGGCGAGGGGGGATGGGCAAGGGGTGGGCGATTGGGAATGGGGAGGGTGGGGGGCGGGCGGCCGTGGTCGGGGATGGGTGGAGTCTCACTAGCAACGGAGAGGAGGGGAGAGAGGGAGAGCATACACATGGGAGGGAAGGAAAATTGGGGATTTTTAACCTAAGCTATGCAGTGATTTTTTGAACCATTATCGTAGATCAATGACAGGGGTTACGATAAACCACCGTAATAGATCTACAGCAACTATTTATAACCACTGCCATAGATCTATAGCAGCGGTTTGAAAATATTTTTTTTTTATTTTTTTTTCTAAATATTATATAATTTTAAATTTTAATACTCATCTTCATCATTCATTATCTAAATAATTATCATTAGAGTATCATCACAAAAGATCATCTGATCTAATGGCCCTAGTTTCATCGATAAAAAAACTTTAATTTCGACGATTATGAATGATAATGCGATGACTGATAGATGGAGACCTTCGATTGATCCAAAAATCTACTATGATGATCTTAGTGATATTTGTGGCATACTATCAAAATTTTATTTCAATTAAATATCATTATCATGATCAATTTAGTATGAAATTATTTCGATCGTTAAATTAGAAATAAGCAAATAAAGGGCTAAACGGCATCCGATTATGAGATAATTTTTTTAGTTAAATGATCTTTACTATAATTTTAATTATTTTATATGATGATGATAGTAAAATTTAAATCATTTTCGTATGAACTATTCACATTAAGCAGATATTGTAAAAGCACGAGCATATATACGTAACAACCAACGGAGTTTAAGAATGATTATCAGGCGACATATAGTTTTAGATCATTCTTAGTCTCACAAGTTGAATTTTATAATCACCACCATCAAAATTGATTAAAGTAGTAGCTAAGATCATTTATAAAAAAAATTATCACATAATCAAACATCTTCTATCCCCTTGATCACTCATTTATTATTTAACAATCGAAATTAAGCTATACTAAATTGATCAAAATAAGGATATCCGATTGAAGTAAAATATTGATAGTACACTACAAACATAATTGAGATCATCGTTGTAGGTTTTTAGACCTATCAGAGGTCTCCATCTATTAGATCATCGCATCATCGTTCGTAAACATCAAAATCAAATTTTTTTGATCGATGAAGCTAGGACCATCAGATCAAGGTGATCTTTTGTGATGATACTCTAGTTATAATTATTTAGATAATGAATGATGAAGTTGAGCATTAAATTTTAAAATTATGTATTATTTAGAGAAAAAATAAGAAAAAAATATATTACAGCGGTTACAAATAATCACTGCCATAGATCGACATATAGCAGCAGTTACAAAGAACCACTAATATAGATCCGACATATGACAGTGGTTATAAGAAACACTACCATAGGTCGAACTATGACAGTGATTTATTGTAATCGCTGCTATAGGTCTGACCTATAGTAGCAATTCCTTATAACCGCTGTCGTAGACTCTATTGCAGCAGTTTTAAAAATTGCTGCCATAGTATGCATTATCGTAGGCACTTTTTATAGTATTGATATCGATCTACCATAATAGATAAGATAATTATTTCTTCAATCAACACTGCATTGTCGATAAATTCTACTAATAGGAAAATTATTGATCCCATACGACTGTCAGATATAGACATTTTAGAGAATGCATCATAAAACAAAATATCAACAAAGCTTCCATTATCAATTAAAATACGATGTACCTCATAATTAGTAATATTTAAAGTAATTACAACTACATCATTATACGAAAACTAAACCTCCTATGTTTCTTCTTCAGTGAAAGCAATGGATTCTTCAATCCTCTACCTCTTCATTGGCTCTACTGTTCCACTGGCTTCCCCCTACCGATGTCCCCCAGCAATAGTGTTGATGATCCCAAGTAGGAGCCAAACTCATTACGGCTCATCTCTTTGAGATGGTTCAGACTGCAATAAGTTTCTTGGCCGATCTTCCCTTCTTTTCAATTGATGTCAGACAAATTGATATAGGTGGCCCCTTCTGATTAGCTCCTCGATCTCATCTTGGAGCTGGATGCATTCTTCAATATCATGACCGTGATCATGATGGTAGAGATAGTACTTGTTGGGATTATGCTTGGCTGGGTGAGTCTGCACTCTCTCCAGCTTCGACAGCTGCTCCTTTATTTCCATCTACACTTGGGTTTTTGGAGCATTCAAGAAAGCATAGTTGTAAAATCATCTAGGAAGAAAGTTCTATTGTGCCCGTCGATATGAGCTTCTTGGTCGACATGCTCGAGATAGAGTTTGAGCTTGTCTATGCTCAGGAGGGATTTTAGAGCATGGCCGAGCTTCATTCAGCTTTTTAACAATTATGAGCTTGCTAGATTCACTCGCCTGCCGCTCTCCTATGGCTTCTTCATCTTGCAGCTTGAAGGCTTCCTCCGCTCGAGCGTAGCTTTTGGCCCAGGCCAACTTGTCGACAAAATTCAGGAGGTACTTCTTCTCCAGGAAGAAGAGGAGATTGTTCTTTTGGAGGCTGTCCTTCAATGCAGACATTGCAACTGACTGATCTAAGTTTCAAACCTCCAAGGCAATAGCATTGAAATGGCTTACATAAGCTCAGATGGATTCTCCTTTCTTCTACTTGATGTTTACAAAAATATCTGAACCTCATCTCTAATGCTCACTGCTAATAAAGTGAGACACAAATTGATGGCTCAGCCAGAACGAAAATATGATATCCAATTTGAGGCTCGAGTACTAGTTTCTTATTGCTCCTTTCAAGGTGAAGGAGAAAGCTCAGTATAGGATGGCATTAGGCGCACCATGGAGCAGCATCATAGTTTTGAAAGCTTCAAGATGGTCGATTGGGTTTGAGGTCCCATTGTAACTCTCAAATTAGAGAAGTTTGAAGTTCAAAGGGATGGGCTCCTATATGATCGAAGTAGAGAATGGAGGGTCAATGCAGATGTCATCATTGTGACCAAGGACGATGTGGCGGAGTTTCTCGATATGTCGATTTATTTCTTGGAGCTTCTGATTGAGAGCATTATCTTGATCGTAGATCTCAAAGTATGGCTGACTGGAGGGGATAGTGATTCTCTAGAGGTGGAATCATGATTAGAATAAGAGCTCTCAGCTCTCTGCTTTCCCTTCCTAGGAGTCACTAGCTAACTTTCCCAGTTGGGTCTTCCCGGCACTGAATCTCGGCATTCTGGTGAGGGTCTTTTTGGTTGAACTGGTGCTGAGGGCTACTGCATGGCAGGCACTACTTTAGTGAGGCCCTTAACCTACTGCACTAGCAAGTTAAATTACTCAAAATATATCGTAGCCGCTGTTGGTGGTTGAGCTACGGACGATGAGGTCGAAATAGGCTAATTTGGAAGAGATCTGGCAGCAGAGACGGTGGATCATCGGATTGAAGCTCTTTTGGGTGGCATCTTATTAGAACACAAGAAATCTTAAAGAGAAAAGAACTATAGATTTGGAGAGGAGAGAAAAAAGATAAACTCGATTGGGTACTCCTTTAAGAGCAAGAGCTTAGTGTCCTTTTTTCTAGCACCAATCCTGTTGGTGCAGCAAATGGTGCTGACGTTAGGGTCATTAAAGCTGGAGAAGATGAGATCATCGATGAGACCTATAAGATAAAGTCAAAATTGGAGGTGGGTGGCTGCAGCAGGACCCTCTGACGGTCAACTTAGCTTTTTGGTCAACTAGAATAGAGTACTGCTTAAAGCCCTAGGACCCTAAGGTACCCTACTTTCTACAAAATAGAGACTAGGGAAAAAGGGTTTGCCCAATTCAGTCCTCCATGCCCAGGCTCTATCTCTCCACATCCATGCCTCCTCTCCCTCCTCTCCCTCTTCTCCATGCCCATGGGTAGGGCAAGTCAGCACTTAGAGAGTCGAAGTGCTATTGCTGCAAAGACCATGTCATGAGTTCTAGATCATGTGATGATTATTTCACTGTCGAAGATTAGATCGAAGGCATGCCCAGGAGTTTTAGATTTAGATCTTCAGAGATCAGATATAGAAGGAGAAGACCTCCAAATCTGACCTGAGTAGATGCTAGTAGAGGTCAGGCATGTATGTGGTGCAAGTCAGAACCTCCATTGACTTCTAGATCATCACAGCAAGCGAAGGACTCAATTGCAATAGGTGGTATTAGATACCATGTGTTAGGGATAATGTAACTCCCACCGAAGTTCAATAAGAAGTCCAACCTTGATATGATTTTATTTGGAGTTACAACAGCCATGGTCAAACTTCAATTAAACTAGTCTCCTACTCTAATTCAATTCAGGGGGGCCAACCTTCAAATCATGTATGCTGGATGATCTTCTCAGTTGTCACTATCCGCTCTTTCCTTCCAAGGATAGTAGAATCTATCAAAGATAAGATAAACTTCATCTGGCCAAACTTGAATAGTAAAAAGAGTTGCTAACTAACTCTAGTCCTAGTATCAGTAGAATCTCGTTGAATATCAAGTACCAACACCCTCCGATTTCATTTATGGTAGACCTCGAGTGCGGCCAAATTTATTCATGGTAGATAGCATACCCCATCAATCTTACATCAAGAATCCCATCTAGCCAAATTTTTCTCCAATCAAATTTCATTATCTGGTCGAACTTCTCCACTCTACCTTATGGATGGTGGCCAACCTTCAGAATGGTCGAGTTCCTTCTTCCCTTTCTGATGATTACAAATCTAACTAGCTTATATCGTGCATGACGACTGGATGAGTTCAAATAGTGGAATGAATTCTTCATCAGCACAAGTCTAATTTCCAATCCAGAAGAGCAATCACACCACAAATAATGAATCACAACACTCCTTCGATCCAAACTTCAGGCCAATATTGAAGGCAGTAGAACTTCTGAAAGTAGATCGAATGGCACCAACAAGAAGTTTATCCATTCTAGCTTCCAACTGATCTTGTCCTTGGCCAACCTTGAAAATGACCGAACTCCTTAAAGCTATCGAAGGTAGCACCAATAGATTTTAACCAACTACAGGTTCACCACCTGCCATTCACAAGCTAGTCTCCAAGTTCAGCCTACCTAGCTCTAAGTTCTCAATCCCAACATGCACAGCTTGCTAATAGGTGCAAAAGCTGCATTCGAACTCCAATAAATAAAATCTAACCATTCACTCTTTATAACAAACTCTACGTGGTCCGAACGGCCTACTAACATTCTATTATGGTTGTCACTTTCATTCTGTTACAGGCTCCGCCTATATAAGAGACCCTCCAGATACATTTTTTCTTTCCAAGCTCTCATTTTCTACTTACATTCTAGATCAATCTGCTTAAAGCAGAAGGACTCTCCCAAGACCTCCATGCCCCACTTCAGATTTTCTTAGGTTTTTATGGCATAAAATCCTATGAGAAAATGTGCCACAAAATTGGATAAGAGAGGGTTGGCGCAGGAAGAATTATCTCCGAGGGAGTTTGAACCTTTCAAACTCTAAAAGACCCATTCAAACTCTTTTGAATGGATAGCTTCTCAACTCCTAAGGCTTTATCCATAAGGGGCGCATGCCAGGGAGGGATGTGCACCCTCTTCTCTCCATGCAAATCTTCTAGAGTGCACACCCCAAGAGAAATCCTAAGGGGGTGCACCTCCTCCTTTCTTTCCTACAAAGATGATCCTCATCCTGATGCCCCTCGTCTGAGATCAGGACAAGCCTTGATTTGGCCAGAACAAGATTCAGTTAGATCAGGATAACCCAAACAGGATTCTTGGATGAGCAAAATCATATTTGATTGTGTCCAGACCAACCAGAAAGTCTATAGAAAAAGGAAGTTAGGTTCAATCATGTTCTAGCATGATTTCCTTGAACCTAATTGGATCTAATCCAAATCAATCGAACCATGTTAGCCCAATTAATGACATTCAAACCCAAATTCTTATTTGTGTGATCCAGTTAGATTCAATTTTATATTGTAATGGGATATATCATGATCTCCATCATCGACTTATCAAAACATCTTTCGATGGATCAAAACTCTTTCTATTTTGTCCAATTAGAATTGTCGGTCATCAAGATAATTCTAATTAATCCCAAAATCCACTAGTGACACCTAGTAGTATATGGTGGCAATGCATCATAATTGAATACAAACCTCTCAGTGTAGCCAACTGTATGATTGGGTTCTTCTATCATAATCCCTTACAGGATCTAGGTCAACGTGAACTCATCAGACCCAATACCTCTCATATGAATGAATCATTCAATTTGAGTTTGATGTGAAAGCCTAATAAAAACTCCTTTTTGTTATTTCACAATGCCATGGCCATGGGCTTTATGACTCTATCTTATAATTATCATCAGACTACTCCTCTATCGAGGTTGATAGATCCTATTTTGGTGCGATCCAATTTCTATAATGAACATGCTATAACCGACATACACCTTAGGGTTCTAAATGGCTAGGAGACCAAGTTATGGTATAGTCAAACTATAACACCTTTAAGATGAACTACTAATGCACCTCAGATCAGAAAACCAAACACATAATTGTAGCATCAAGATAGTCATTGATGAGAAGGTAGACTTCTTTATGACTACTCGAGGTGGTCACACTCAATGCCCTTATTCTCAACAAGTACCTATACTCTCACTCCAATGTCTCCACACCATAAACTCAAGACTCATCAATTCTAAGAAAGTGATTGTATACCAATTTCTCGAATCAATCAATATCCTTGTGATGATCCTACAATCGAGTGTAGTTTATGAGTTAGTTATGACAACACATGTCTTAAATTCTCAACTCTTGAGAATATGTGTTATCATATCTATTTACCCAATGGATGTATCACTTGTACTTTAAAACACAAATATGATAGAAGAAATAATTTTTTTATTAATTATAAGTTAAAATTATAAAAATATCTCTAGAAAGTATTTATAAGTGTAGGCCAATTTGGCTTCTAGGGCATACATCTAATAGTTGTGAGCCAACATGTCATATTCTTGGAAAAATAGTTTATTTAAGAAGGAGGTAGAGGGAGACTAATTGAGCTAGAAGAGAAAGTCTCTGAAGAGCGACCAGCTATAAATCAAATTGAACCCAACGAACTAGTAGATGTATTGGTTCTACCACCTTGTAAATCGAGTAGGATCTTCCATCCTTCTAAAAGACACTTAGGTATCCTTATAGAGGATGTATAGAAAGTATTCCTCATGAGTGATAGGGATTAGGTAATTGATCTTAAGACCTATGATGAGGCAATGTCAGACATCAACTCCGAGAAATAGTTGAATGCTATGAAGTTAGAAATTAACTCAATGCATTCGAACCAAGTCTAGACCGTAGTAAATCCACTAGAGGGTATTGTACCTATTAGGTGTAAATGGATCTATAAAAAGAAGATGGGTGCAGATAGTAAGGTAGAGACCTATAAAGCTAGGCTAGTGGTGAAGGGTTATAGTTAATGCGAAGGTATTGACTATCAAGATACTTTTCCGTCCATAACTATACTAAAATCCTTCCACATATTGCTTGTCATTGTAGCTTATCGTGATTATGAAAGTTGGTAGATGAATGTGAAAACTGCATTCCTTAATAGATATCTTGAGGAAGATATCTATATGGTGCAATCATTGGATTTTACTTCCAGTGATGAAGATTATAAAGTCTACAAGCTACATAGATCTATTTATGGATTGAACCAAACTTTTCAGAGCTGGATTACTCATTTCAATGATGCAATCAAATAGTTTGATTTTACTAGAAACAAGGAGGAATCTTGTGTATACAAGAAGGATAGTGGGAGTGCTGTCATATTTCATGTATGGTACGCGGATGACATCCTTCTTATTGAAAATGACATTTTCATGCTGATCTTAGTTAAAAGATGGTTGTCTAAGAAATTCTTCATGAAAGACCTAGGGAAGCATCTTATATTCTTAGAATTAAGGTCTATAGTGATAGACTGAATAGGATGCTTGGCCATTCATAGAAGATGTACATAAAGGAAGTGTTAAAGAGGTTCAACATGGAGAATTCTAAGAGGGAATTACTACCCCTTAGATATGGTATTAGTCTCTCTAAGAAGATGTGTCCTACCATAACTAAGGAGATCTAATAGATGAGCAAGATTTCTTATGCTTCGACAATAGGGAGTCTCATATATGCCATGTTGTATACATGATCTAATATTATCCTTATTGTGAGTGTCACGAGCAGGTATCAGTCAAATCTAGGCAGAGCACTGGACTACTATGAAGAACATCCTTAAGTACTTGAGAAAGAATAAGGATTTGTTCTTGGTCTTTGGATGAAGTCCTGAGTTGCAGGTTGATGGTTACACTGATTTTGACTTTATGTCTGATCTTGATTATAGAAGGTCTATATCAAGATGTGTGTTTCTTTGCAATGATGGTTCTACTAGTTGGAAGAGTTCCAAGCAACCCATCATAGTGGACTTAACGATAGAAGTTGAATATGTTGTTGCTTCGAATGTTGCAAAGGAGGCCTTCTGGTACATGAAATTCATCATGAAGCTTGGAGTGTGCCATCAGATGCCATTACCCTATACTATGACAACAACAGTGCCATAGCTCTCGCTAAGGAGCCTAGGTCTCATTAGAAGTCCAAGCACATCGAGCAGGGATATCATATCATATGCGACTATCTCAAAAAAAATATATCGTGGTACAAAGAGTAGACTCTGCGAACAACGTGGCAGATCTATTAACAAAGTAGTTGAGCTAGCAGAAGACTGAAGGCCACCTTGGGAAGATGGGACTTAGATATATGGTCAATTAGCTTTAGGTTAAGCAGGAGATTATTAGATGTATGATATAAGGTCAATTATTGACTGACATATTATATTTTTCTAGATCTTATTTTTATACTTAAATTTTTTAAATTAATAAAATAAATATTTTTTTATCCATTCATGTGTATTGTATTTGTGAATCATCCAAGGAGTTAATAGATAATAACACATATTTTCAAAAGTTGGGAATTCAAGATCTATGTTATTATAGATTAACCCCTAAATTACTCCCAATCGTAGCATCATCATGGGGATGGTGATTGTTTTAGATAGATCAGTGCATGGATCACTTCCTTTAGGATAGACGAGTCCCAAGTCTACTATGTAGAGATAATGAGCGAGAGTACGGATAATTGTTAGAGAACATCAATACTGAGTGTGATCATATGAGAGATCACATTAATGTCTACTCACTCGTTAGTAATATTCTCGATGCTATACTGGTGTGAGTAGTTCATTGACCTACGGTGCCTCAGCTACTCATAATAGAGTTGCTATAATTTGACTGTACATAAATATGATCTTCTAGCCATTTAGATCCTTATTATGTATGTTTGGTATAGTAGGTTCACTATAAGAGTAGGGTGCACACTTATAAGGGATCTATCAATCTTAGTAGATAAAAAGTAGTCCTATGAAATTTAAGAAGCTAAGTCCATAAGTTTATAGCCATAGCAAGATGATTGATAGCCATAGCTAAGTCCATAAGTTTATAGCCATAAGTAGTCCTATGAATTTTCATGAGTATCTCATTTGGACTTGAGCTAATAGAATTTTTTAGATGATGGATGTAAAAAAAAAACCTATTTTTCGGATCAAGTTCGTTCAGATCTGATTGGATCAGGAGGGATATTTCAAAAAATTTTCATCTAAGATCCTAATCAAATATGAAACTCCTCAGATCTAATCTTATTAATCTAATAATAAAATATAAATAAAAATTAAATCTAATTTAATTATATCATTGTTTTGGGTAATCTAATTATCCTATGATGATTTCAATGTTTGCCTGAGGTTTTGGATGTAGCCAGGCAAGCGCCTGGCCTCTACCGGTATCCACTTGGGCAGGATCTGAAGATTTTCTTCTTCTTAATCAATCCTCCAAAAATCAGATCTAGATCCGATCTTGAAGGTCTTCAAAACTGCTTTTGAAGAACGGCCATTGTCACTTGCAGCAGTGTTGCCTTCTTCGTTTCCTGATGCCTTTCACTTGCTTGGATCGCACCTTGTTCGTGCCCAAAAGCCCTTGAGCATGGAGAGGAGAGAGAGGACCAGAGGGTGGCATGGAAAAGAAGGGAGAAGGGCTATGTGATGTGGGCTAAAGGCAGAAGAATTAAATTTTAGGTGCAGACATGGTTTATATAGACCTTGCTACGCCATGCAGTGCCATATCATCTTGGCCAATCACGGCCCTTTGTGCAATCATATCTAAATCTAATTGATGGGATGACATCATCAAATCCAATCAGATGAGAGACTCTCAAAACCCTCCTAAGGTGGCACCAAGATTGGGTCAAATAAGACTTCTTGGTGCCATACAGTTTAATCCCCTGAAGCAACCTAAAGTCCCATCTATATGGGACTCAATCTTTTATCCTCATGGGGTGCACGCCTTCCTAGGCATGTGCCCCCTTTCTAACTACTTTTTAACAGGGGGACAAGTCGCCAGGTACTCTCCTATGGGTGCATGACATATGGGCAAATGTCTAAGTGTCCAGAGTCAATATTTGACCAATGTCCGAAAATAAGATTTAGCAGGTGACCAAAAATGGCAGGTGTTATCTCAAATTTATCTCATAAATTAAGACAACTCTTTTCTGATCCGAACAAGCTCCAGTCAAACCAAGTAAAGGTTCCTAAGTGTGTTCAAACACATTTGGCTCAATTGAGATAAGCTTTAATGATTATTAAAGAAGAACATTAGGCTCAATCGTGTGCTAGCATGATTTTCTTGAACCTTTTTGAATCTTATTCAAACCAATTGAATTGTGTTAGTCCAATTGATGATATCCAGATCCAAACTCTTATTTGTGTGATCTATTTAGGTTCAGTTTCATATAGTAATGGGATATGTCGTGATCTCTATCATCGATATCATCAAAATACTTTTCGATGGATCAAAATTTTTTTGATTCAGACAACTAGTATGATCGATCATCCAAATCATTCTAATTGCTCCCAAAATCCACCAGTGACACCTAGCAGCATATGGTGGCATCCCATCAAAACTAAAAGCAAACCTCTCAGTGCAGTTACCTATGAGATTAAGTTCTTTTATCTTGAGCCCTGACTGTATAAGAAGTTGCCATCAGAATCGGAGTGATGCATCGGATTGCCATTCCTCTGTACTGTGATAATAATGACACCATAGCCCTTGCTAAGAAGTCGAGGTCTCACTAGAAATCCAAGCACATCGAGTGGCGATACCATCTCGTCCACAATTATCTTGAGAAAGGTTACGTCAAGGTCAAGAGAGTCGACTCCATAGACAATGCGAAGGACCTACTTACAAAGCGTTGGGCCAGTAGAAGATCGAAGCCCAACTTGAGAAGACTTAGATTTGTAGCCAATTGACTTTAGGTCAAGTGGGAGTTTGTTAGATATGTGTGCCCTAGAAGCCAGATATAGATAACACTTGTAATACACTTCTAAAGGCAAAATTATAATTTTGATTATAAATAATGAAATAAATTATTTTCTATCATAATGTGTATTTGAATATGTTTGTGATACATCTCTTGAGTTAATGGTAATGATAGTTCATATTTTCAAGAGTTGAAAATTTAAGATATAAATTTTTATTATTTACTCATAAAATGCTCCCGACCGTAGGATCATCATGAGGATGTGATTGATCTAGAAGATTGGTGTACGTTCGCTTCTTTTGGATAGATGAGTCTTAAATCTACGATATAGAGACATCAGAGCGAGAGTACAGGTACTCGTTAGAGAATGAGGGCACCCACCTCGAGTAGTCATAAAGAAATCTACCTTCTCATCGATGACTGGCTTGAAGCTACAGTGGTGTATCTAGTTCTTTGATCTGAGGTGCATCAACAGTTCACTTTGGGGGTGTTATAGTTTGACTACACCATAACTCGATCTCCTAGCCATTCAAAATCCTGAGGTATATGTTGGCTATAGCATGTTTATTATAGGAATTGGATTGCACTAATAGAGGATCTATCTACCTCTGTAGATGAGGAGCAACCCTATGATGATCATGAGAATCAAGTCTATAAGCCCATAGCCTTGGTAGAGTGAAATAATAGAAAGAGTTTCTATTTGGATTTTCACATTGGACTTGAATCGAATGATTAATTATATGAAGAAAATTAGGATTTGATAGATACCTTAACACTTGATCCGG
>QRFJ01004841.1:0-62241 GCA_006176705.1 Cocos nucifera
ATTCCACGTACAATACGAGGAGACAATAGCTGCTCCCCTGATCATTTTAAAGACACCATGGCTCCTCCTCATTTTTGATGAAACCAAATATTTTGACCGCATCCAACCTAAAATGAGTATTCCAGCTCCGAGATGCTTTGCTTAAGTCATATATGGACCTTTTACAGCAATTGCAATACCTTGTGATATCATCAATGGAATGTGAAACATAGCGGTGTTCCATTATAATATTCTTTCTCAAGATATCCATTTTATAAGGAATTGTCATTTTTTACGTCCATTTGCTCATATTCATAATCGAACTTAGGCTGCAATAGTAAGCAAATGTGCGAATGGATCTTTAGCATAGCTCACTGGTGAAAAGGAATCTTGATAGTTCAACTGCCTTCATGTTGACTATAAATCTTTATCACTAATCTAGCCTTTGAATGTCTCTACATCTCCCATCTGCCACCATCTTTCTCTTGAGATCCATTTACACCCATAAGGTACTATACCTTCTGTGGAGTCTACAGGTCCAAACGTTAGTTTGAGTGCATCGAGTCAATTTCTGACTTCATTGCCTCTAACCATTCTTGGAGTCGATATCTGTGAATATCGCCCTATTTATAGGTTTTGGGATCATCACCAATGAAACCCCATTACTATGAGGAACAATTCTTCTCTACTCTTTGAAAAGAACGTTAACTAAGCTACTTTACAGGAAGATGAAAAATCCTTTCTGATCTATGAGGTGGAGGAGGTGTGTTATGGATTGGCTTTAACCTGATTTGGTTCCATTCTGTGTCTATAGCTCGTTGCTCTTATGAGTTTTCTCATCGAGTTTGATCTGCTTTCCAACGTCGCTATCTGAATTTTAAACTATTTTTCAAGAAAGATGGCATGTCGACCTCACAATCACATTATGATACTTCTGGAATGTAGAAATAATACCTAACGACTCTTGAAAGATATGCCTTTTGAATCGAGCCTTAAAGGATCTAAAGATCTAACTTATCCACTTGTTGCTTTTTACATGAGTCGAACAACCCCACAATTCTGGGAATGAACTCAGACTTGGTTTCTTCCATGCCACATATCTCATTAGGACTGGTGTGGTAGGACATGGTTTTAGAAGGAACCTTATATCGATGGTAAATTGTAGTTAACAAATAGTATCTCCAAAGAAAATCAGAAAGGTCTGTGAAGCTTATCATTGATCGGACCATATCTAATAGGGTCATATTCCTCTGTTCTCAAATCTCGTTGAGTTGAGGTGTTCCTGGTGGAGTCCATTGAGAGACTATGCCATTTTCTTTGAGATAGTCCAGGAATTCCCGACTAAGGTATTCTCCTCCTCGATTTGATTGAAGAACCTTAATGTATTTTTTAATTTATTTTTCTACTTCATGTCTGAATTCTTTGAACTTTTCAAATGCTTCAGACTTGTGTCTCATAAGATACACATGTCCATACCTTGATAAATCATCGGTAAAGGTTATGAAGTAGACTAGGTTGCCTCTAGCCGGCATATCAAATGGGTTGCACACATCTGTATGTACTAGGGCAAGAAGATCTGTGGCCCTTTCCCTATGTCCTACAAAAGGGAGCTTAGTCATTTTGCCATGAAGATAAGATTCACAAATTGGATATGACTCAGAAGTCAATGAACTCAATAGCCCAGTTTTCTCCAATTTGTTAACCTTATCTTCTGCTATATGACCTAATCTTAGGTGCCATAGATACCTATCGTTTGGACTATCCCTAGCTTGTTTTGATTTTATGGCATTCACATTTTGCTCGATATTTAAAACAGATACATCAATATGTAACTGATAAAGATCCGTTAATAAGAAAACCATTTGCAATTTTATTTCTTTCATAAAGAATGTTACAATGGTCCTTAAAGAAGGTAATCACATAGCCTTCTAATGCTAAGCATGAAATAGAAATCAAATTCCTGCTAGCTGCAGGCACATAATAACAGTCTTTTAAAACTAAGTCTAAACCAGATGGTAATCGAAGAGGGTATGTTTCCCACGGCTACTGCAGCAACTCTTGCTCCATTACCGATGCGTAGGATCATGTCTCCATCCCTCAGCCTCCTGCTATCCTCAAGACCCTGCATAGAAGTGCACAGATGAGCACTAGAACCAGAGTCAAGCACCCAACTGGATGCAGAAGAAACCATAAGGTTAGACTCAATAACGAGCATACCTCCAGAAGGACCTTCCTTCTTGTTCTTTAGGGTGGCCAGGTAAGTAGGGCAGTTCCGCTTCCAATGGCCGTCGCTGTTGCAATGGAAACACTTTCCTTTGACATCGGCCTTCTTCTTCGGCTCTGCCTTCTTCTTCTTTGATCCTTCCACCTTTTGCTTTTTCACAGACTTCTTTTTCTTTCCATAAGACTTTCTTTTGGAAGAAGTCCATTTCCATAGCAAGAACTGAGCCTTTAGAACCTTTCATAGAAAGCTCAGCGGTAACCAGCATATTTCATTAATTCGGCCAAGGAATTTTGAAGTTTATGCATGTGGTAATTCATGATGAATTGCCCATATGCATCAGTCAAGGATTGCAGAATAATATCATTCTGCAGATCCAAGTCCAACTTCACACCGAGCTTCTCAAGCTCTTCCATGTCCTTGATCATCATCAGACAGTGATCTTGGACTGACTGCCCATCACGCATCTTAGCCTTAAAAAGTCATTTCGTGACTTGATACTTTGGCTGCGCGACTCTGTTCACCAAACATCTCCTGTAGGTGAGCCAACATTTGGCGAGCAGTCCCGATATCTTCATGTTGGCGCTGGAGCTCATCAGACATCGAGCCCAACATGTAATATCTGGCCTTATTATCTTCGTCTATCCATTTTTCCAGAGACGCTCTCTGTTCAGTGGATGGACGAGGCTGGTAAGGTGGGAGGGTCCTGGTCCAATACATGGGTTAACTTCTCGAAACCCAAAATAATTTTGTAGTTCCTGAGCCAATCTTTATAATTGGGTCCAGTCAGTCTATGTGTGTCCAGGATACGTGCTAATGGGTTGGACGCAGACATTTTCCTGTAGAGAGTCAAAGATTCTAGTTAGATACTGTAATTATGACTTGACCAATTTATTTAGAAATTTTATTTTTAAATAAATTAGCTTCCACTATTTTCTCGGATCCCTACACTCCCTCTGTAGAGATGCAAAAATCTCCATGATTAATGATTTCTAGTGGGTGGTGCGGTCTCACCAACTGACTCATCACCTCACCTAACAGTTATTGGTGATGGGTTAGCCAATGAGTGAACAACTCTTGTTCAATGATTCTCTAATCATGGTGCACCCAAACTTGGTCTCTAATTCATGAATCTCACCGTATCCGGAATATTGATCCACTCCTTAGTTAAGTCAGACCCACCATTTGCATACAGACTGGATTCCTAATTGAGTCTCTCACCGTATCCAAAATATTGAGCCCAACTCATCCTCCAGCCCATAGCATCCAATGCCTAATAGACATGGTTGCATCTTTTCCGGTGCAACTGAGCCACTGTATCCAGCCGAGAACAATCAACCCCGGAAAGGGCCCGCACATCTACAATGGTGGAAGACCTCAGACTTAATCTTTTCTTAGGAAGAATTTGATTCAGGTCTCATTAAACTAGACTTGACATAGTCATAACAATTATGACTAACCTAGTGGCATGGGTTAGCTCGGATTATTGACCACCTCAGATCAGAACTGTGTCAACAGATATGGCCAGGTAAGTGAGATCCGGTGGAAGGGAATATGCCATTAACTCGACAAGAATGCATTCAGAGTCGAGTAGCTTCCAATTAAAAATCAGTCGGTCGTATGTGCCAAACTTACCTTAGACACCAAATTGTTGAGTCAGAACCAATTGGGTTAGCCTACAATCCAGACTCTAACCTCTGAGCCTAATTAGGTCTTGCTTGATTGATCACTCATGTGACTCGATCTTGACCCAGACTTAATCCTATTAGGCTGGTCAATTTAAAGCATTGTTGATCCCATCTAACCAACTCTTGATTCGGTTTGATCAACCGCTTAGACCTAATTGAGCTACCCAAGCCCGAACCCAGTATTTATGAATATGTCTTAGATCTGAAATTCTCAATTTTAGACCTAATTGAATATTTCATAAACTTAATTCTTAATTAAGTTAGGGTTCATAAACAAAATATGTAAAAATAAATCCTAGGGTTTCAGGATCTAGGGTTTTGCAGAAAGTAAGTTTTGGCAATTTCTGATTAAGGACGAACATGCGCAGCACCCCTACACATCATAAGAACACCCCATCGAATGGGAAGGAGAGGGTCCTTTAAACCCTTCTTTGTTCTTATGACCGGACGGCCAAGGGGAACGCCTTAATCAGAAAAACAACTAACCTACAAAAACTAATTAGATCTAACCATATATCTCATATAAAAAATAGATCTAATTAAAATATGTTTTGTATATATCACATATATCATGCATGCATGTTTTTTAGATCTAAATTATCTCATAATTATCTAAAAAATTAAATTTAAGTTCGATCTTATCAAATAAAATTTAATCTAGACCTATTTACAGAATTATTCTACAACTTGTCTAAACATGCAACTATCATATCTCATATGAACAAATTAAATTAAATTTATTTTTTATTTTTAGATCTGATTATAATATTTATAATATTAGAAAATAAAAAAATAAATAGATTTAAAAATCATATTTAATCAAATAAAAAATGTGATTATATTAGACTGCACATAGAATAATTCTATACCTAGTCTAGTTATGTATCTCATACATATTAGATCTATATTAATTAATTTTAATTTTTTATTTTTTTAATTTTAGATTTAATCATATCTCATGTGATATCTAAAATCACTAATTAATTAGATTAAATTAGATCTAAAAAAGATTTTATAAGAATTTGGCTCTAATACCAGTTGAAGAAAAATCCTGATTTTTTGGGGTCAGGTTCGTTCAGATCTAATTGGATCGAGAAGCATATTTCAAAAATTATCTCTTAAATTCTAATCAGATATAACACTTTTCAAATCTAATTTTACAATCTAATAAATAAGAAAATTAAATTAAATTAATTTTGAATTAATTTTATCTTGATTCTGGGTAATCTGATTACCCATTGATGATCCTACCGAAGCCCTGAGGTTCTGGATCTAGCCATGAAAGCGCCTGGCCTCTACCAATATTCACTCAGACTGGATCTGTAGATCTTCTCCTTCTCTTTTTTTTCTCCAAAAATTAGATCTAGATCTGATTTGGAGGATCTTCAAAACTTCTTCTGAAGATCACCCATTGTCTTTGCAGCAGTGCTGCCTTCTTCCTTTTTCGTCAGCCTTTCCTTGCCTGACTCGCACTAATCTGAAGCCCGAACTTCCTTGGGCGTGGAGAGAAGAAAGAGGGCCAGATGGTGGCATGGAGAAGGAAGAGGGGCAGCCTTGGGGCGTGGCTTGAAAGAGGAGTTCTCAAAGGTAGGCGAAGATAGGGTCATTTTATAGACTCTGCTGCACCATGCAGTGCTGCATCACCCGGTCAATCATGTTGCTTGGTGCAATCAGGTCTAAATCTGATTGGTGGGATGACATCACCTGATCCAATCAGATGAGAGACTCATAGGTTCATTCTTAGATGGCTCCTAAGACTAGTCAAAATAGATACCCAAGGGCCACCTAAGTAGAAACCAAGAAGCAACCTGGAGTCCCATCCGTATGGGACTCCAGCGTCCCTATCCATGGGTGCATGCCATCCTAGGTGTGCACCCCCTTCTTTCCAATTTCTAGAGAGGGGACAAGCCCCTATCTTCTCTCCAATAAGTGCATGACACATGGGCAGATGTCCAAGGGTCAAAGGTCAACGTTTGACCAAGTCAAAGTATAAGAATTAGTAGGTGACGAAAAATGGTAGGTGTTGTCTCAAATTTATCTCATAAATTAAGATAACCCTTTTCTAATATGGACAAGCTCCAGTCAGACCAGGTAAAGGTACCTGAGTGAGCACAAACTCATTCGGCTCAGTCGAGACAACTTTTATGATAGAAAAAAGAAGAACGTTAGGCTCAATCGTGTGCTAGCATGATTTCCTTGAATCTAATTGAATCTTATTCAAATCAATTGAACTGGATTAGTCCAATTGATGATTTCCATATTCAAACCCTGGTTTGTGTGACCCAGTTAGATTCAGTTCTGTATGATAATGGGATATATCATGATCTCCATCATCGACATTATCGAAACTCCTTTCGATGGATCAGAACTTTTCTAATTCAGATAACTTAGAATGATCGATCATCTAAATCATTCTAATTGCTCCAAAAATCCACCAGTGACACCTAGCAGCATATGGTGGCAACCTATCAAAATTGAAAATGAACCTCTTGGTGTAGCTACTTGTGTGATTAAGTTCTTCTATCTTGATCCCCGATCAGATTAGGGTTAAGGTGAACTCCTCAAACCCTAATTTCTATCATATGATTTAATCATTCGATTCAAGTCCGATGTGAAAACCTTAGTAGAAACTCTTTCTATTATTTCACAATCTCTGCCATGGCCATGGGCTTATGGACTTGATTCTCATGATCATCATAGGGCTGCTCCTCATCCACCGAGGTAGATAGATTCCATCTTGGTGCAATCTAATTCCTACAATGAACATACTATAGCCAACATACACCTTAGGATTCCAAATAACTAGAAGATCGAGTCATGGTGTAGTCAAACTATAACATCCTTAAGGTGAACTGTCGATGCACCTTAGGTCAAAGAATCATACACACCACTACAGCATCGAGTAAATCATTGATGAGAAGGTAGACTTCCTTATGACTAGTTGAGGTGGTCACGCTCAGTACCCTCATTCTTTAACGAGTGCCTGTACTCTCACTCTGGTGTCTCTACACCATAGATTGAAGACTCATCTACTACAAAGAAGTGATTGTACACTAACCTTCCGAATCAATTACCATCCTCATGATGATCCTACGGTCAGGAGCATCTTATGAGTTAATAATGAAAATTCTTGTTTTAAATTTTCAACTCTTAAAAATAAGAATTATCATTACCATTAACTCAAAGGATGTATCATAGACACTAAATACACTTATGTGATAGAAAATAATTCATTTGATTATTTATAATCAAAATTATAATTTTGCCCTTAGAAGTGTATTACAAGTGTCAGCCAATTCTGGCTTCTAGGGCACACACATCTAACACCAAGTTCGAAAGAGCCCTAAGAAATAATGCAAGTTGACCATGATCCCAGTTAGATCGATCCATTGGTTTCTTATCTCAAATATGGAGTTCTTTCCAGAGACCATAAAGAAGCTCAAAAGTTAAGAAATCAGGCTTTCCGCTATATTTTATATGAAAATAAGTTGTATGAGAGATTGTACTTATTACCACTCCTCAAGTGTCTCTAACCTTCAGAAGCCGACTATGCCTTGAGAAAAGTTCATGAGAAAATTTATGAAAATCATCTGGAAATGAGATCTTTATCACACAAGTTACTTCATCAGGGATATTATTGGCCAATAATGTACCAAGATGTGGTGGATTATGTGAGAAAATATGATAGGTATCTAAGAAACGCAAACATTCAGAGACAGTCGACTTCGCAGCTCACACCACTAGGCGTTCTTTGGCCATTTGCATAATGAAAGATGGACATACCTGGATCTTTTTGCATGGTATCTAGGCAGCAAAAGTTTCTACTGGTGGTAGTAGATTATTTCACTGAATAGATTGAGACCGAACCCCTAGAAAAAATCACTGAGGCCAAAGTGTAGGACTTCATTTGGAAGTCAATTATTTATAGGTTTGGTCTACCTCGAATACTAATCATCGATAATTGGTGTTAGTTTGTAGGTATGAAGTTCACTGAATTCTACGAAGATATGAATATATCTCATCACTTCACATCAGTAGCTCATCCACATGCGAGTGGCAAAGCAGAAGTAACTAATAGAACTTTGCTTCAAAGAATAAAAGGTAGACTCAAAAGGGCAAAAGGAATATGGGTAGATGAACTATATTATGTGCTTTGAGCTTATCGAACTACTCAAAGATTGTCCATTAGAGAAACTCCCTTTGTATTAGCTTTCGAGATAGAGGTAGTTATCCTGGTCGAACTCGAACTTCCCTCAGCATGAGTAGAGACCCTCAAAGAACAAAACAACTCATAGGACCTTAGAATTAACCTTGATCTACTGGCAAAAATGTGGGAGAAGGCCTAGATCTGAATGGTAACTTACAAGCAAAGAGTAGCCTGCTACTACAACTCGAGGGTCAGAAGCAAGACATTCAGAATAAGAGATCTTGTACTTCAGCAAGCAGATATTTTGCAGCCTCAAAATTAAGAAAAGCTCATCCCAAACTGGGAAGGTCCTTATGACATGGTGGAAATCATCCGACCAAGAACATACTATCTAAAAGAACTCGAAGGATCAATGCTCCCATGACGTTGAAAATTAAAAAATCAACAAATGTACTACCAGTAATAATATCATAATAAAACTCCTTTACTTCAATATTTTCATTTCCTGGCACAAAATTATGTGATGATAGGAAATGACTCAATCAAACTTTATTTATAAATAAAGCAGAAAACCTCTGATTATTTAAGATAGGATGAGGGGAGAGGCCCTTTCAATGGCCATTTTATGCCATATTAGGAACAGGAGGAGGACCTTGCCCTAACAAAGGTAAAGTCCAAATCCATCGAAATAAGAGGAGGACATCATCCTGATAGAGGGACAGGATGAAGGCCAACCATGTCAGGAATAGGAGAAGAATTTCATCCTGGCATGGATGAAGACCTTCGATTATCTAACGTAGCAGGAAGGGAGAGGCCCTTTGAACGACCCTTTTGTGCCCTTTTAACTTTATTAGAAACAAAAGGAGGACCTCACCCTAACAAAAAAAGGCCAACCCTATTAGAAATAGGAGGAGGACCTCATCCTAATTGGGAGATAAGAAAAAGGCCAATCGTGTTAGAAATAAGAGAAGAACCTCATCCAAACAGGATAAGGAGAGAGGCCCTTTCAATGACCTTTCTATGCCCCTTTAGTTTTGTTAGGGATAGGAGGAGGATCTCGCCCTAACAAAGAAAGGCCAATCCCGTCAAGAACAAGAAGAGAACTTCATTCTGATAGAGAGATAAGAAAATGGCCAACCGTGTCAGAAATAGAAGGAGAATCTTGTCCTGACACGGATGAAGACCTTTCATTATCTAAGATAGGAGGGGGGAGAGGTTCTTTCAATGACCTTTTTGTGCTCCTTTAGCTTTGTTAAGAACAAGAAAAGGACCTCATCCTAATAAAGGAAAGCCAACCCCATCAGAAAAAGAAGGAAGATCTCGTCCTGATAGGAGGATAAGAAAAAGACCAACCATGCAAAGAACAGAAGAAGAATCTCTTCCTAACATGGATGAAGACCTCCGATTATCTAAGATAGGAGAAGGTGAGAGGCCTTTTCAATGGCCTTTTTGTACCCCTTTAGCTTTGTTAGGGACACGAGAAAGACCTCGCCCTAATAAAGAAAGGCCAACCCCATCAGGAACAGGAGGAGGACCTCATCTTGATGGGGAGACAAAAAAAAGGCCAACCGTATCAGGAACAAGAAGAAAACCTCATCCTGACAAAAATAAAGATCTCCAATTATCTAAAATAGGAGGAGAGGAGAGGTCCTTTCAATAGTCCTTTTATGTCCTTTAGCTTTATTAGGAATAGGATGAGGACCTCGCCTTAACAAAAAAAAATCAATCCCATCAGGAATAGGAGGAGGACCTCATCCTGATAGGAGGACAAGAAAAGATCAATCATGTCTCGAATAGGAGGAGAATCTCATCCTAACAATGATGAAGTCCTCTGGTTATCTAAGATAGGAGGAGAAAAGAGGCCCTTTCAATGATCCTTTTATGCTTCTTTAGCTTTATTAGGGATAGGAGAAGGATCTTGTCCTAACAAAGGAAGGCTAATCCCGTCAGGAATAGGAGGACATCGTCCTGACAGGAAGATAAGAAAAAGGCCAACCATATTAGAAATAGGGGGAGAACCTTGTCCTGACATGGATGAAGATCTCTGATTATCTAAGACAGGAGGAGGGAAGAGATCCTTTCAGCAATCCTTTTGTACTCCTTTAGTTTTGTTAGGGATAGGAGGAGGATCTTGTCCTAAGAAAGAAAGGCCAACCCCATCGAAAATAGGACGAGGACCTCATCCCGAAAGGGAGACAAGAAAAAAGCCAATCATTTCAGAAATAGGAGGAGAACCTCATCCTAGCATGGATGGAAACCTTTGGTTATCTAAGATATGAGGAAGAGAGAGGCCCTTTCAATGGCCCTTTTGTGCTTCTTTAGCTTTGTTAGGAATCGAAGGAGGATCTCACCCTAACAAAGGAAGGCCAATCCTATCAGAAATAGGAGGAGGATCTCATCCTGACAGGAGGACAAGAAAAAGATAAACCATGTCAGAAACAGAAGGAGAATCTCATGCTGACATGGATGAAGATCTCTAATTATCTAAGATGGGAGGTGGGGAGAGGCCCTTTCAGCGGTTCTTTTATGCTCCTTTAGCTTTGTTAGGGATAGGAGAAGGACCTCGTCCTAACAAAAAAAAGCTAATCCCTTCAGAAATAGGAGGAGGACCTCATCATGATAGGAGGACATGAAGAAGATCAACCATATCAGGAACAGAAGGAGACTCTCATCTTGACATAGATGAAGACCTTCGATTGTCTAAGACAAGAGGAGAAGAGAGGCCCTTTCAATAGCCCTTTTGTGCCTCTTTAGCTTTGTTAGGGATAGGAGGAAGACCTCATCATAACAAAGAAAGGCCAATCCCATTAGGAACAGGAAGACAAGAAAAAGACCAACTATGTCAGAAACATGAGGAGAACCTCATTTTGACATGAATAAAGACCCCCAGTTATCTATGATAGTAGGAGAGGAGAGGCCCTTTTAGCAGTCCTTTTATGCCTCTTTAGCCTTGTTAGGGATAGGAGGAGGACCTTGTCCTAACAAAAAAAGGCCAATCTCATCAGAAATAGGAGGAGGACCTCATCCTAATAGGAAAATAAAAAAAAGGCCAACCATGTCAGAAACAGGAGGAGAACCTCGTCCCGACATAGATTGAGACCTTCGATTTTCTAAGACAGAATGAGGGGAGAGGCTCTATCGATGGGCCCTTCGTGCCCTGATGACCTCATCAAGAATCGAAGGACAACCTCATCATGACAAGGGTGAAAGGCAACCTCATCCTAACATAGTTAATAACCTTCGATTGTTTAAGACAAGAGGAGGGATGAGTGAAGAGCTACACAAGCATACAATTGAGGTGAAGTTGTCAAAATAGTATTTTCATTAAAATGAAAAGTTCAATACAAGGGAAAGTCCATAAAATTGATTACAAAAAAAAAATAAGAAAAAAAAAAAAAGATGCCGAAGCCCTATTCAGAGTTGGACTTCGGACTATCAATGCCAGCCAACATGAAAGACAACTTCAAGTCTCTGATCTTCTCTATGAGTTTCCACCGATTTGCAAGGCTTTCACTCAACAACTTCTTATGCCTCCATGAGTCATCCTCAACTTTTCTTAATTTCTTTCTTAGCACAGTCGACTCGATCTCTGCATCCTTCACACATCCTGTTGGTAGACCATTTGCATCTTCAACTCCCGTACTTTCATTTGGCTGTTCTTGAATAAGGTAGACAAGTTCTCTAGAGAGCTCTGTAAAGATAGGACCTTTGCTGAGTCCTTACTCGAGCTAGCTCAGACCCCTTCAGACAATTATCATCGAAGATGAGCGATCTCGTCATCGACCCTTTGGAGCATTCCCTTGAGGTCGACAACTTGGCCACACTAGTCGCGTCTGTATTCATTATGGAAATTCTAAGCTATCTATAATTGATTTTAAAGTTTGGAGAACTTTTTTATCCAATTCCAGTCATACTTCTTTTGACTGGTTGACCATGCTGAGTTTCCTTTGAGTAACTGAATATTTTCTTGTGTAGCCTTCAACTCGACCTCTAGAGAACATGCTTTGATCGTTAGAGCCCATGCCTTGTTGCAATCGAGTTTCTTCATCTATTATAACTCCTCTGTCAGATGGCACTTTTTATCGATATAGTCCATAGCATCTTTTTTATGGACTTGACGAAGATGAGTAACTTCAATTGTAGCCTCGAAATAATATTTTTTTAACTTTCAAAGCTCGTCCTCTACTTTCTTTAATTTTTTCTTAGCTTGATGAACCTCCCTCCTTAGGCTCTTTATGTGGGCCTTCAAGAGGACATCCTGAGGAAGGAGGTCGGCTTCGATAGGAGACTACACTTGAAGTATAAAAATATCACCACATAGATTTCATAGAAGAAAAATTCATTCTCAAAATAAAATTGACTTCAATGATCAAAATATTTTTAGTATAAAAGAAAAAAATAAAAAAGAAAATACAAAAAAGGAAGGTCTCAGACCTCCAGGGAAATGATGGAAGAGTCCGGTGCCACATCAGTCAATGTAGGCCCTTCAATAGTGGCAGGAGCAGATGAGGTCGGAGGTGTGGTGGATGCTTGCTTGGCAGGTAGGAGGTCGGTTGCAATGGTAGATGGATCCACCGCCTATTCAGGAGCCCCTTCGTACAAGAAGCCAAGGTTGAGCTTTGGAAATTTGTTGTCCATCCGATCTTCGCAAAGCTTGAACCCCTTTTGAAAGGCCTCCTGGCTAAACTCGACGTTCAAGTCTATCATTTTAGAGGAGATCTTGAACTCTTCTATTACTTGGGCCTTCACTTCCAAGATCTGCCTTGAAACCTATCCCTTCAATTCGGCTACCTCAGTTTCGATCTTCTTCCTCTTCTCCTCTTTAGAGGCCAAAGCAGCCTTCAACCCCACCGATGTTTGCTCTTCCTCCTTTAACACCTCTTGAAGACTCCCAACCTCGGCAGCCTTCTCCTCCATGAGGTGATTAATCTCGATAGCTTTCTCCTCCTGAAGGCGACAAACTTCGGCTTGATGATCCTCTTGGGCCTTCACCAACTCTGATCTAAAGCAGTTCAGTGATCTGATGTATCCAAGCAATTGGTGGCCCATCTGCAAAAAAAAAAAGAAAAAAAAAAGGAAGAAGGGGGAAGGGGGAAGAGAGAACGAAATAAGTTATGTGAATGAAGGAACATTAAGAGGCTAGAGGGAAGGATGAGGTAGTTAACTCAAGAAAGGATCCAAGTGAGTTCCAAGCATGTTGATCAACATCGATGTCAACAATTCTGTCTACGGCCTCAGGTATGATGAACCCATCAACCAAATTCCTGACGATTTCATGATTGTTGAAGGAATTTTCCCCCAACTCCTCATTAGAATCATTAGGACTATTGTGACTTTCTTGAGGCTTTCTTGAGGCCTTTCTTGTCTTCTTCTTCTCCACCTTCATTTCCTTTTTAAGAGAAGGCTTTGGAGCTTGAACCTTGGTAAGAGGGTTCGGAGGCATCGAAGGCCCTGCGGCTTTGGCAATAGCATCGACCCCAACGATAGGAGTAACCTCGATGATAGCGATAGCCTTGGTAGCAGGGGTGGCATCAGCAGGTACTATAGAGCTGGGTGCACCCATCTTTGTTCTCTTAGAAGGCTCATCGGGCATTGTGCCCTTTCTCTTGTGGGCTTGAATCCCCTTCGAGAGCATCTCAACCACCTTAGTGTCTATTTTTTGCAATGAAGAAAAGAGTAAAGTTTTAAAAAAAAAGGAGAAGAAGGAGCGCAAACGAAAGTGAGTAGCCATTGAAGAAGAAGAGGTTTAAATAGAAAATTGAAACTAGAGAAAATTATGATTGTAGGACTTCTTCAGCCAGCCTTAATTCGCCATGTGTCCCACTCGTGCCTATCGTCCGGTGAAATAATAATTGCACCATACATAGAGCTCCGCGCTAGATGAAGTTTTTGATAAAATTTGTTCCTTTAGGTCATTCGATATTAAACCTCAGTGCCAATTTAAAAAAAAAGACAAAAAGTTTCACTATCCAAGAGTGGGAAGCTAGCAAGAGACTTCGACTGCAGCAACTTTTCTGTACTCTCTTCTTTCAAAATTCAAACTTGGGAGTAGAGAGACAAGTGTTGGAAATAGAACAATCTCCATCGAAGTCCTTGGCCAGAATCCTTGATCACCGACCTCCCTCCTGCTAGAATTCATTGATCTCTTCAGTGATGAGTTTGCACTACAGAACTTCTCGAAAGCACATAGAAGTTTGGCTACACAATCTTGAATAGTGAAGGAGAACTACTGTTATACTAACCTTGCCTTTTGATTAGAAATGAATGACAGGCTTAGGCCCCAGTCACACTCCTCTAGTTGCACTCCTTTTGGACAAACTCCTCCAGTCGCATCCCTTCCAGATGAACTCTTCCAATCGCACTCTTTTAGGACAAACTCCTCTAGTAGAATCCCTTTCGGATGAACTCCTCCAGTCGCACTCCTTCTAGATGAACTCCTCTGATCACACTCCTTCTGGACGAACATCTCCAGTCATACTTCTTTAGTCGCACTCCTTCTAGATGAACTTCTCCAGTTCCACCCCTTCTGGACAAACTCCTCCAATCGCACTCCTTCTGGGCAAACTCATCCTAGTCGACAGGCAAACTCCTCTTAGTCAGTCTCCACCTAGTCAAACTCTTTTCAGTCACCTAGAAGGACCTCGTCATCCACATGAATTCAACTTTCAACTCAACACAAACCAACCTACATGCGGACGATCTTAGAGAAGTTTGAACTTCTCTAAAACTATCATGATTTGAAGCCCTTCACTACCAACATCTATTCCATCCAAATCTCAACTATTAAATCTCAATAGATTGGTATGTCATGACAATGGATACCACCCTCCAAAACAAACTCAACGTGGCCCCGAGCAACCCACTACCAGACGATCATGGTTGTCACCATCAGTTTGTTATAGATTTTGTCTATAAAAAAAATCCTCCAGATACATGTTTCTCAAAGCTCTCTTCTTCTTTCTATTACTCTACTTCTTTATTTCCTGAGCACTCCATTTTAGTTAGCTAAAAAATTAATTTGAGCATCGGAGGATCCTACCGGAGCCACCCACCACTGGTTTGGATTTTGTTTTGCAGGTCCCATTGGCGGCCTCACCTTCTTGACTCCAATCACCTCTGACATCCTCATCGATTTTTGCACCAACACTTTGTAATCAATCATAGTGTCCCATGTAATAACTTCTATTTTTAATGAAATGAAGTTTCTTTCAGTTATTCATTTGTGTTTCATCTTAGCTCACCGCTTGCCAATTTACTTTACTTTCTTATTATGTCCGACTTTGGTGTTGTCTCAGAACTGCAATTCTTGTCCTGTGTTTTGGGTATTTATCCACTAGTTTAGGAATGAGGGGGGGGGGGGGGGGGGGGCTTCAATTCTTCGTTGGGTCCTTATCCTCGTCAGGACTAAAGGAAAAAATCTATTTTTTGGATCAAATTTATTTAGATCTAATTTGATCAAGAGAGATATTTTAAAATTTTTTTTCTTAGATCTAAATTAGATCTGAGACTCTTCAGATCTAATTTTATCAATCTGATAAAATAAAATAAAATAAATTAAATTAAATCTAATTTAATTGTACCTTATTATGGGTAATCCTATTTTTCTATGATGATCTTGATGTTTGTCTGAGATTTTGGATGTAGCCACGCAAGTGCCTGGCCTCTACCAGTATCCACTTAGGTAGGATCGAGAGATCTTCTCCTACTCAATCTCTCCTCTAAAAATTAGATCTGGATCTGATCTTAAAAGTCTTCAAAATAGCTTTTGAAGATTAGACGTTGTCTCTTGCAGCAGTGCTGCCTTCTTCCTTTTCTATCGTCTTTCTCTTGCAAGGATCGCACCAAACTTGCACCCAAAAACTCTTAAACATGGACATGAGAGAGAGGACCTAGAGGTGGCATGGAGAGGGAGGGATAGAAGCTTTGTGGCATGGCCAAAGGGTAGAACCTCTAAATCCTAGATGCATACAAGATTTATATTGACCCTGCTGTGCCATGCAGTGCCACATCATCCCGACCAATCACGGCTCTTTATGCAAGTAGATCTAAATCTGATTGGTGGGATAATATCATTTGATCTAATTAGATTAGAGTCCCTCACAAACCTCCTTAGGTGGTGCCAATACTGATTAAAGAGGACTCTTTGGTGCCATTCAAGTTGAAACCATGAAGCAACCTAGAGTCCCATCTGTTTGGGACTTTAGGCATGATCCTCATGGGGTGCATGCCTCCCTAGACATGCGCCCCCTCCCTTTCTACTTTTTAACAAGGGGACAAAGCCCCATGTTCTCTCCTATGGATGCATGACACATGGGCAGATGTCTAAGTGTCAAAGGTCAACATTTGACCAAAGTTAAAGGACAAGATTTAGCAGGTGATGAAAAATGGCAGGTGTTGTCTCAAATTTATCTCATAAATTAAGACAACTCTTTTTTGACTTGGACAAACCCCAGTTAGACCAAGTAAAGGTTCCTAAGTGAGCTTAAACATATTTGGCTTTGTCGAGACAAACTTTAAAGATTGTTGAAGAAGAATATTAGGCTCAATCATGTACTAGCATAATTTTCTTGAACCTAATTGATTCTTATTCAAATCAGTTGAATTGGATTAGTCTGATTGATGATATCTAGATCTAAACCTTTATTTGTATGATCCAGTTCGGTTCAATTCTATATGGTAATGGGATATGTTGCGATCTCTATCATTGACATCATTGAAACACCTTCTAATGAATCAAAACTTTTCTGATTCAGGCAACTAGTATGATCGATCATCCAAATCATTCTAATTGCTTTCAAAATCCATCAGTGACACCAAGCAGCTGTTAGATATGTGTGCCCTAGAAGCCAAAATTGGCTGAAACTTGTAATACACTTCTAGGGGCAAAATTGTAATTTTGACTATAAATAATAAAATAGGTTATTTTCTATCACATATGTGTATTTAGTTTCAGTGATACATCCCTTGAGTTAATGGTAATAATAATTCTTATTTTCAAAAGTTAAAAATTTAAGACATAAATTTTTATTTATTAACTCATAAATGGCTCCTGACCGTAGAATCGTCATAAGAATGGTGATTGATCCGAAGATTAGTGTACAATCACTTCTTCATAGTAGATGAGTCTTGAGTCTATGGTGTAGAGACATCAGAGCGAGAGTATAGATACTTGTTAGAGAATGAGGGCACTGAGCATGACCACCTCGAGTAGTCATAAGGAAGTCTACCTTCTCGTCGATGACTGACTCGAAGCTACAGTGGTGTGTCTGGTTCTTTGACCTGAGGTGCATCAATAGTTCACCTTGAGGGTGTTATAGTTTGACTACACTATGACTCAATCTTCTAGCCATTTGGAATCCTGAGGTGTATGTTGGCTATAGCATGTTCATTGTAGAAATTAGATTGCACCAAGATGGAATCTATCTACTTCGGTGGATGAGGAGCAGTCCTATGATGATCATGAGAATCAAGTTCATAAGCCCATGGTCATGGCAAAGAGTGAAATAATAGAAAGAGTTTCTATTAAGATTTTCACATCGGACTTGAATCGAATGATTAAATCATATGATAAGAATTAGGGTTTGACGAGTTCACCTTAATCCTAATCTGATCAGAGCTCAAGATAGAAGAACTTAATCAAACAAGTAGCTGCACCAAGAGGTTCATTTTTAGTTTTGATGGGTTACCACCATATACTGCTAGGTGTCACTGGTGGATTTTGGGAGCAATTAGAATGATTCAGATGATCGATCATTCTAGTTATCTGAATTAGAGGAGTTCTGATCCAACGAAAGGAGTTTCGATGATGTTGATGATGGAGATCACGATATATCCCATTACCATATAGAACTGAATCTAATTGGATCACACAAATAAGAGTTTGGATCTGGTTATCATCAATTGGACTAACCCAGTTCAATTGATTTGAATTAGATTCAATTAGGTTCAAGGAAATTGTGCTAGCACACAATTGAGCCTAACATTCTCCTTTTTCTATCATTAAAAGTTATCTCAATTGAGCCAAATATGTTTGTGCTCACTTAGGTACGTTTACTTGGTCTGACTGGAGCTTGTCCAGTTTAGAAAAGGGTTGTCTTAATTTATGAGATAAATTTAAGACAACACTTGCCATTTTTCTTCATCTGCTAATTCTTGTCCTTTGACTTTGGTCAAACATTGACCTTTGACCCTTGGACATCTGCCCATATGTCATGCACCTATAGGAGAGACTTATTGACCATGTTCACCTACCATTTGGTAGGTAGATGGAGGGTGCACGCCTAGGGTGGTGTGCGCCCCATGTGGATAAACACTAGAGTCCCATACGGATGGGACTCCAGGTTGCTTCTTGGATTCAAATTAGGTGACCCTTATCTATAGACATTGACCAGTCTAAGGCGCCATCTAAGGATAAATCTATGAGGCTCTTATCTAATTAGATCAGATGATGTTATCCCACCAATTAGATTTAAATCTGATTGTATGAAGCAACACGATTGGTCGGGATGATGCAGCACTGCATGGTGCAGTAGGGTCTATAAATAAACCCTATCTACGCCCAACCTTAAGAAGAGTTCTTCTTAGCCCATGCTCGAAGGATGCCCCTCTCCCTCCTCCACGCCATCTTCTGACCCTCTCTCTCCTCTCCACACCCAAGGAAGTTGGGCTTCAGTTTGGTGTGATCCAGGCAAGAAAAGGTTGACGAGAAAGGAAGAAGGCAGCATTGCTACAGAGACGACTGCTGATCTTCGAAAGAAGTTTCGAAGATTCTAAATCAGATCAAAATTTAATTTTTAGAGAAAAGAATAAAAAGGAGAAGATCTCCAGATCTAGTCTGAGTGGATACTGATAGAGGCCAGACGCTTGCATGGCTAGATCCAGAATCTCAGGCAATCAGCAGGATCATCAACGGATAATCGGATTACCCAATATCAAGGTAACATTAATTTAAATTTAATTTAATTTAATTTTTTTATTTATTAGATTATAAAATTAAATCTAAAAAATGTTAGATCTGATTTAGATCTAAGAGAAAATTTTTGAAATATGCCTCCCAATCCAATCAGATTTGAACGAACCTGACCCAAAAAAATCTAATTTTCCCTTCAACTGGTATCAGAGCCAGGTTGCATAAAATTTATTTAGATCTAATTTAATAAAATAAATTAGTAATTTCAAATATCACATGAGATTTGATTATATGTAAAATTAGAAAATTAAAAAATTAAAATTAATTAATCTAGATCTATAATGTATGAGATACATAACTAGACTAGGAATAGAATTATTCTATGTGTAGTCTAGTATAATCATAATTTTTATTTGATTAAATATAATTTTAAGATCTTTTTATTTACTATTTTCTAACCTCTATTAGTATCCACCCAAGTAGGATCTGGATGTCTTCTCCTCATAATTCTTTTCTCCAAATATCAAATCATAATCTGATCTAGAAGTCCTTCAAAATAATTTCTGAAAGTAGCATGTCCGTCTCACGAACACTATCGCATAGATGCTGAATTCTTCACAAATTTGATTGGATCTTCTTCTTAGATTTATTTCCAACCTTTAACACTTAGAAGAAGGGGAGAGAGAGGATCAGAGAGGGTGTGAAAGATGAAAGGGGCAATAGACTTTGGGTATGAAATTTTTTTTTTAATGAAGAGCCTTGGTGCAAGGGTTCTTATACAAAAGCATAATGCCAAGTTAGAGTCCCTCTTTGACCAAAATCCTCATTTACTCGACCATTGGGATGCCTGGACCTGATCTCCACGAAAATCCTCAAATCTCAGCTAATTTTGACACCAAAAATCAATTTGGAAGGTGGCAGCATGAGTAGATAAGGAAGAGTCCACTATGCCTAGGACTCTTCCCTCAAGAGTTTGATCCAAATCAAACTCTATCGTAAATTAGCCTAGATACCTTCAAAAATCATGAAATTTGGTACACCCAACATATGACTGGTGCCCTATCACATATCCAAAAATTAGGTTAAAAAAATTTTCAAAGAACTTTCTAGAAGCCTTTGATCAGGTGACCCTCAATTCTCTCAATTAGGTCAACTTTTGAACCTAGTCCAATTTGACTATGAATGGATTTAATTTCTATAATTAATCTAACCTGGACTTATTCTAGTCAGATTAAAATAAATCCATTCAAAATACAAGAATGAGTCCAATCAAATTTGACTCAGTTGTGATGAATCAAAAAGATTATAGAAGGAGAAAGTCCGGCTTAATCGTTTGCTAGCACGATTACCTTAAACTTGATTGGATCTAATCTAAATCAATCAAATTGGGTTAACTCAATTGATAACATCCAGACCCAAACCCTTGTTTGTATGATCTAGTTAGGTTCAATTCTATATGGTAATGAGACATGTCGTGATCTCCATCATTAACATCATCGAAAACTCCTTTCGATGGATCAGAACTCTTCTGATTCGAACAGCTAGAATGATCGATCATCTAAATCATTCTAATTGCTCCCAAAATCCACCAGTGACACCTAGCAGTATATGGTGGCAACCCATCAGAGCTGAAAATGCGAACCTCTTGGTGCAGCTACCTGTGTGATTAAGTTCTTCTATCTTGAGCCCCGATCAGATTAGGGTTAAGGTGAACTCGTCAAACCCTAGTCTCATCATATGATGTAATCATTCGATTCGAGTCCAATGTGAAAATCCTAAATAGAAACTCTTTCTATTATTTCACTCTACCATGGCCATGGGCTTCAGGACTTGATTCTCATGATCATCATAGGGCTACTCCTCTATACCACCGAGGTAGATAGATTCCATCTTGATGCAATCCAGTTCCTACAATGAACATGCTATAGCCAACATACACCTCAGGGTTTCCATATGGCTAGGAGACCGAGTAATGGTGTAGTCAAACTATAACACCCTCAAGGTGAACTGCCGATGCACCTCAGGTCAAAGAACCAGACACACTACTGCAGCATCGAGTCAGTCATTGACGAGAAGGTAGACTTCCTAATGACTACTCGAGGTGGTCACGCTCAGTGCCCTCATTCTCTAACGAGTACCTGTACTCTCGCTCCGGTGTCTCCACACCATAGACTCAAGACTCATCTACTAAAGAGAAGCGATTGTACACCAACCTTCCGGATCAATCACCATCCTCGTGATGATCCTATGGTCGGGAGCATTTATGAGTTAATAATGATTATTCATGTCTTAAATTTTCAACTCTTGAAAATATGAATTATCATTACCATTAACTCAAAGGATGTATCACAGACACTAAATACACATATGTGATAGAAAATAATCCATTTTATTAATTTATAGTCAAAATTATAAAATTTTGCCCCTAGAAGTGTATTACAAGTGTCAGCCAATTCTGGCTTCTAGGGCACATATATCTAACAATCTCCCACTTGTCCTAAAGCCAATTGGCTACAAGTCTAAGTCCCATCTTCTCAAGGTGGGCTTCGATCTTCTGCTGGCCCAACGGCTTTGTAAGTGGGTCTGCCACATTATCTGCGGAGTTGACTCTCTTGACCTCGACGTAACCCTTCTCGAGGTAATCATGGATGAGATGGTATCGCCGCTCAATGTGCTTGGATTTCTGGTGAGACCTTGGCTCCTTAGCAAGGGCTATGGCATCCATTATTGTCGCAGTACAGAGGAATGGCATCTGATCTTACTCTGTGGTGCAAACTTCTTATACCAGAATGCCTTTTGCAGCTTCTGACATGGCGATATATTCTGCTTTCCATGGTGGAATCTGCTATCACAGTTTGCTTGAAACTCTTTCCAGCTGACAGCACCACCATTGCACACAAACAGACTCCCAGATGTCGACTTTCGATCATCTACATCGGACATGAAATCCGAGTCTGTGTATCCCTGGATCTGGAGTTCTCCATTACCAAAGACCAACATCATATCCTTAGTTCTTCTCAAGTACTTAAGGATACATTTCACAGAAGTCCAGTGTTCTTCACCTGGATTTGACTGATATCTGCTTGTGACACTCACAGCATGGGCTATATCAGGTCGTGTACATAGCATGGCATACATGAGGCTCCCTATTGCAGAAGCATAAGGGATCTTGCTCATGCATTCTATTTCCTCAGGTGTGCTGGGGCACATCTTCTTGGAAAGATGAATACCATGTCTGAAGGGTATTAATCCCCTCTTAGAGTTTTCCATACTAAACCTCTTTAGTACTTCCTCTATGTACATCTTCTGTGAAAGTCCTAGCATCCTATTCGGTCTATCCCTATAGACCTTAATTCCTAGAATAAAGGATGCTTCACCTAGGTCTTTCATGGAGAATTCCTTGGACAACCACATTTTGACTGATCGTCAACATGGGAATATCATTCCCAATAAGGAGGATGTCATCCACGTACAATACGAGGAAGACAACAGCGCTCCCACTGACCTTTTTGAAAACACATGGTTCCTCTTCATTTTTGATGAAACCAAACTTTTTGATCACATCATTGAAAATGAGTGTTCCAGCTCCGAGATGCTTGCTTAAGTCCATATATGGACCTTTGCAGCTTGCAAACCTTGTGATCAGTATCACTGGATGTGAAACCTAGCGGCTGTTCCATATAGATATCTTCCTCAAGATATCCATTTAAGAATGCCATTTTCACGTCCATTTGCCATATTTCATAATCGAAATAGGCTGCAACAGCAAGCAATGTGCGGATGGATTTTAGCATAGCTACTGGGAAAAAAGGTATCCTGATAGTCAATGCCTTCGTGCTTGACTATAACCTTTTGCCACTAGTCTAGCCTTGAATGTCTCCACATTCCCATCTGCACCAATCTTTCTCTTGAAGATCCATTTACACCCAATAGGTACTATACCTTCTGGTGGATCTACCAAGGTCCAGACTTGGTTTGAGTGCATCGAGTCAATTTCTGACTGCATTGCCTCTAAGCCATTTCTCGGAGTCGATATCTGATATCGCCTCGTTGTAGGTTTTGGGATCATCACCATGAGCACCATTACCTATGAGGAACATTTTCCTCTACGTCCTCTGAAATAATACCTAAGTATCTTTCAGGGGGATGGGAAACTCTTTCCGATCTACGAGGTGGAGGAGGTAGTGTTCTTATTGGCTCAACCTGATTTGGTTCCAATTGGTCCTTAGCTCGTTGGCTACTTGTGAGACTTTCTCATCAAGCTTAATCTGCTTTCCAATGCCACTATCTTGAATAAACTATTTTTCAAGAAAGATGGCATGTCGACTCACAATCACATTGTGGTCTTCTGGAATGTAGAAATAGTATCCTAATGACTCTTTAGGATATCCTATGAATCGAGCTCTAAAGGACCTAAACTCTAACTTGTCCGCTTGTTGTCTTTTGACATAGAGCCGAACATGGGTCAACAATCCCAAATTCTGAGATGACTCAGACTTGGTTTCTTACCATGCCATATCTCATACGGTGTGGTAGGAACGGTTTTAGAGGAAACCCTATTCAGTAGATAGATTGAAGTTAACAAATGAATGTCCCCAAAGAAAATCAGGGAGGTCTGTGAAGCTCATCATGGATCGAACCATATCCAATAGAGTCCGATTTCTCCCGTTCTGAAATCCCATTGAGTTGAGGTGTTCCTGGTGGAGTCCATTGAGAGACTATGCCATTTTCCTTAAGATAGTCTAGGAATTTTCAACTAAGGTATTCACCTCCTCGATCTGATCGAAGAACCTTAATGGGTTTTTTGTTTATTTTTCTACTTCATGTCTGAATTCTTTGAACTTTTCAAAAGCTTCAGACTTGTGTCTCATAAGATACACATACCCATACCTAGACAGATCATCGGTAAAGGTAATGAAGTAGACAAAATTGCCTCTAGCCGGCACATCAAATGGGCCGCACACATCAGTATGTACTAGGGCAAGGAGATCTGTGGCCCTTTCCCCATGTCCAACAAAAGGGAGTTTAGTCATTTTGCCTTGAAGACAAGATTCACAAGTTGGATATGACTCGAAAGTCAATGGACTCAATAGCCCATTTTTCTCCAATTTGTTGATCCTATCTTCTGCTATATGACCTAATCTCAGGTGCCATAGATATCTATCATTTGGACTATCCCTAGGTCTTTGTTTGGCATTCACGTTTTGCTCGATAGTTAAAAATAGGTACATCAATATGTAACTGATAAAGACCATTAATAAGAAAACCATTTGCAATTTTATTTCTTTCATAAAGAATGTTACAATGGTCCTTAAAGAAGGTAATCACATAGCCTTCTTGTGCTAAGCATGAAACAGAAATCAAATTCCTGCTAGCTGCAGGCACATAATAACAGTCTTTTAAAAACTAAGTCTAAACCAGATGGTAATCGCAAGAGGGTATGTTTCCCACGGCTACTGCAGCAACTCTTGCTCCATTACCGATGCGTAGGATCATGTCTCCATCCCTCAGCCTCCTGCTATCCTCAAGACCCTGCATAGAAGTGCACAGATGAGCACTAGAACCAGAGTCAAGCACCCAACTGGATGCAGAAGAAACCGTAAGGTTAGACTCAATAACGAGCATACCTCCAGAAGGACCTTCCTTCTTGTTCTTCAGGGTGGCCAGGTAAGTAGGGCAGTTCCGCTTCCAATGGCCGTCGCTGTTGCAATGGAAAAATACTTTTTTTTTGTCAGCTGCCTTCTTCTTCTTCCTATCCTTCCACCTTCTTGCTTTTTCACAGACTTCTTTTTCTTTTCCATAAGACTTTCTTTTGGAAGAAGTCCGTTTCCATAGCAAGAACTGAGCCTTTAGAACCTTTCATAGAAAGCTCAGCGGTAACCAGCATATTCATTAACTTCGGCCAAGGAATTTTGAAGTTTATGCATGTGGTAATTCATGATGAATTGCCCATATGCATCAGTCAAGGATTGCAGAATAATATCATTCTGCAGATCCAAGTCTAACTTCACACCGAGCTTCTCAAGCTCTTCCATGTCCTTGATCATCATCAGACAGTGATCTTGGACTGACTGCCCATCATGCATCTTAGCCTTAAAAAGTCATTTTAGTGACTTGATATTTGGCTGCGCGACTCTGTTCACCAAACATCTCCTGCAGGTGAGCCAACATTTGGCGAGCAGTCCCGATATCTTCATGTTGGCGCTGGAGCTCATCAGACATCGAGCCCAACATGTAATATCTGGCCTTATTATCTTCGTCTATCCATTTTTCCAGAGATGCTCTCTGTTCAGTGGATGGACGGGCTGGTAAGGTGGGAGGGTCCTGGTCCAAACATGGTTAACTTCTCAGAACCCAAAATAATTTTGTAGTTTCCTGAGCCAATCTTTATAATTGGGTCCGATCAGTCTATGTGTGTCCAGGATACGTGCTAGTGGGTTGGACGCAGATATTTTCTGTAGAGAGTCAAAGATTCTAGTTAGATACTTTGTAATTTTGACTTGACCAATTTATTTAGGAATTTTATTTTTAAATAAATTAGCTCCCACTATTTTCTCGGATCCCTACACTCCCTCTGTAGAGATGCGAAAATCTCCATGATTAATGATTTCTAGTGGGTGGTGCGGTCTCACCAACTGACTCATCACCTCACCTAACAGTTATTGGTGATGGGTTAGCCAATGAGTGAACAACTCTTGTTCAATGATTCTCTAATCATGGTGCACCCAAACTTGGTCTCTAATTCATGAATCTCACCGTATCCGGAATATTGATCCACTCCTTAGTTAAGTCAGACCCACCATTTGCATAGACTTGGATTTCCTAATTGGATCTCTCACCGTATCCAAAATATTGAGCCCAACTCATCCTCCAGCCCATAGCATCCAATGCCTAATAGACATGGTTGCGTCTTTCCGGTGCAACTGAGCCACTGTATCCAGCCGAGAACAATCAACCCGGGAAGGGCCCGCACATCTACAATGGTGGAAGACCTCAGACTTAATCTTTTCTTAGGAAGAATTGATTCAGGTCTCATTAAACTAGACTTGGCTTAGTCATAACAATTATGACTAACCTAGTGGCATGGGTTAGCTCGGATTATTGACCACCTCAGATCAGAACTGTGTCAACAGATATGGCCAGGTAAGTGAGACCGGTGGAAGGAATATGCCATTAACTCGTACAAGAATGCATTCAGGTCGAGTAGCTTCCAATTAAAAATTAGTCGGTCGTATGTGCCAAACTTACCTTAGACACCAAATTATTGAGTCAGAACCAATTGGGTTAGCCTACAATCCAGACTCTAACCTCTGAGCCTAATTAGGTCTTGCTTTGATCGAATGACTCTTAATGTGATTCAATCTTGACCCAGACTTAATCCTATTAGGCTGGTCAATTTAAAGCATTGTTGATCCCATCTAACCAACTCTTGATTCGGTTTGATCAACCGCTTAGACCTAATTGAGCTACCCAAGCCTGAACCCAATTTTATAAATATATCTTAGATCTAAAAATTCATAATTTTTAGATCTAATTAATTTCATAATCTTAATTCTAAATTATGTTTTGGGTTCATGAATAAAACAAGTAATAAAAATCTTAGGATTTTAGGATTTAGAATTTTATAAAAAAATAAGTTCTGATTTCTGATTAAGGACGAATGCGCAGCATCCCTACACGCCATAAGAACACCCCATCAAATTAAAAAAGAGGGTCTTTAAACCCTACTTTGTTGTTATGATTGGATGGCCAAGGAAAATGTTTTAATCAAAAATATAATTTCTACTACAAAACTAGTTAGATCTAAATCATATATCGCATGTACAATTAATGATCTAACTTATACATATTTTGCATATATCTCATGTATCAAAAGTCAATCAATCATGCATACTTTCATATTTAAAATATCATATATTAAATCTAAAAAATAAAATTTAAATTTGATCACATCAAATAAAACTATTCTAGATATCTTATAGAACTATTCTATAAATAGTTTAAGCATGCATCTTTCATATCTCATATGAAATAAAATAAAAATTAAAAATTTTATTTTATATTTCTCAGATCTAGTTACAATAATTATAATATTAAAAAATTAAAAATTAAATAAATTAAAAATTATATTTAATTAAATTAAATACATGATCATACTAGACTACATATAGAACTATTCTATACCTAATGTACAATTAACGATCTAACTTATACATGTTTTGCATATATCTCATGTATCAGAAGTCAATCAATCATACATACTTTCAGATCTGAAATATCATATATTAAATCTTAAAAATAAAATTTAAATTTGATCACATCAAATAAAACTATTCTAGACATCTTATAGAACTATTCTATAAATAGTCTAAGCATGCATCTTTCATATCTCATATGAAATAAAATAAAAATTAAAAATTTTATTTTCTATTTTTTAGATCTAGTTACAATAATTATAATATTAAAAAATTAAAAATTAGATAGATCTAAAATTATATTTAATTAAATTAAATATATGATCATACTAGACTACACATAGAACTATTCTATACCTAGTCTAGTCATGCATTTTATACATATTAGATCTAATTGATTTAATTTTTTAATTTTTTAATTTTAGATTTAATCACATCTGATGTAAAATATAAAATTTTTTAATATTAGATCATAAATAAATATAAAATTAGATCTAAGATAGATCTGAAGAATTGCTAACCTGACTCTGATTTCAGTTGAAGGAAAACCCTATTCCCAGTACAGGATCATTCAGATCTGATTAGATCTGAAGGAATATTTTAAAAATTTTTCTTCTAAGATCATAATTAGATCTAAGACATCTCAAATCTAATCTTTTGAGATTTGATATTAATATTAAAATAAAATTAAATTTAATTAATTTCATATCTTGTATTTTGGGTAATCAGATTATCCTGTGATGATCTTGATGTATCCTGAGGTTCTGGAAGGAGCCATGCACACGCCTAGCCTTTATTGATATCCACTCAGGTAGGATCTAGATGCCTTCTCCTCATAAATCTTTTCTCCAAATATCAGATCTGAATTTGATATGAAAGTCCTTCAAAAGAATTTCTGAAAGTAGCATGTCTGTCTCACGAACATCGTCGTGTAGATGCTGAATTCTTCATAAATTTGATTGGATCTTCTTCTTAGATTTATTTCCAACCTTTGTCACATAGAAGAAGGGGAGAGAGTGGATCAGAGAGGGCATGAAAGATGGAAGGAGGGACAGCCTTTGGGTATGAAAAATTTTCTTTTTTTCGTGAAGAGCCTTGGTGCAAGGGTTCTTATACAAAGGCATAGCACCAAGTTAGAGTCCCCATTTGACCAAAATCCTCATTTATTCGATCGTTGGGACCCCTAGACCTGATCTCCACAAAATTCTCTAGATTTCATTTGATTTTAATGCCAAAAATCAATCTGAAAGGTGGCAGCATGAGTAGATAAGGAAAAGTCCACTACACCTAGGACTCTTCCCTTAAGAGTTTGATCCAAATCAAACTCTATCATAACTCAGTCTAGACACCTCAAAAAATCATGAAATTTGGTACACCCAATGCATGACTCGTGCCTTATTAAAAATCCAAAAATTATATCAAAATGATTTCCAAAAAATTTTCTAGAATCCTCTGATTAGGTAACCCTCAATTCTCTCAATTAGGTCAACTTTTGACCCTAGTCCAATTTGACTATGAATGGATTTAATTTTTATAATTAATCTAACCTAGACTTATTCTAGTCAGATTAAAATAAACCCATTCAAAGTATAAGAATGAGTTAAATCAAATTTGACTTAGTTGTGATAAATTAGAAAGATTACTGAAGGAGAAAGTTAGGCTCAATCGTGTACTAGCACGATTACGTTGAACCTGATTGGATCTAATCCAAATCAATCAAACTAGGTTGGCTCAACTGATGACTTCCAGACCTGAACCCCTATTTGTGTGATCCAATTAGATTCAATTCTATATAGTAATGACACATGTTGCGATCTCCATCATCAAGATCATCGAAACACTTTTTAATGGATTAGAACTTTTTTTATTCATACAATTAGAATGATTGATCATCAAAATCATTCTAATTGCTTCAAAAATCCACCAGTGACACCTAGCAGTATATGGTGGCAACCCATTAGAACTGAAAATGAACCTCTTGGTGTAGTTACTTATGTGATTGGGTTCTTCTATTTTGAACCCCGACTGGATTAGGTTTAAGGTGAACTCATCAAACCCAATATCGGTCATATGAATTAATCATTCAATTTGAGTCCAATGTAAAATCCTAATAGAAACTCTTTCTATCATCTTTACTCTACCATGGCTATGGGCTTAAGGACTCAATCTCATGATTATCATAGGATAGCTCCTCATCTATCGAGGTAGATAGATCTCTTATTGGTGCAATCCAATTCCTACAATGAACATGCTATAGCCAACATACACCTCAAGATTCTAAATGGCTAGGAGATCGAGTTATGATGTAGTCAAACTATAACACCCTTAGGATGAACTACTGATGCACCTTAGGTCAAAGAACCAGACACACCATTGCAGCATCGAGCCAGTCATCGATGAGAAGGTGGACTTTCTTATGACTGCTTGAGGTGGTCACGCTCAGTGCTCTCATTCTCTAACGAGTATTTATACTCTCATTTCAATGTCTCCACACCATAGATTCAAGATACATCTATCCTAAGAATATGATCGTACACTAATCTTTTAGATCGATCACCATCCTCGTGATGATCCTACGGTCGAAAGCAGTTTATGAGTTAATTATAAAAATTCATGTCTTAAATTTTTAACTCTTGAAAATATGAATTATCATTACCATTAACTCAAAGGATGTATCACAGACACTTTAAATACACACTATGATAGAAAAATATTTTTTTTATTAATTTATAATCAAAATTATAAAATTATCCTTAGAAGTATATTATAAGTGTCAGTCAATCTAGCTTCTAGGGTTCACATCTAACAGAACACCTCATACATGACTAAGTCATGAATGAGTATGAACCAAAATATAGATTCATATATATAAGATTCTATGGTAGTCTCAGGTCAAAGGATTACATGCACAACTCCCACTATGAGAACTATCTATTGACATGTAGATAAGACTCCATTAGATGTTCTGTAGTTGGATCAATTTAGTGAACTCATTCTCTAATGAGCACCCATATCCTTGTATTAGTGTCATACATAAGTGATGGTGAGATCACTCATTCTTTCATTAAGAATACATAGGATGTGCTAGTCTTTTCGAAAATATTAATCCCCAACTCAATATTCCATCGATCAGGAATATTTTAGATTAGGATTTTGAGATTTTAGGTCTCACAAGTATCATTTCATCATAACCCTAAAATCATAGTCCTAATTTATGGGGTTCATCATAATCTTAAAAAAATAATTAAGATGCAGCATACGATGAAATAAAATGCTTTTATTTATTTGAAAATGTCATTACATGAGTTTGGAAGATAAAAGAATAGCCCATCAAAATATAAATTTTGATTGGCTTGAGAGCATATTCCTTTCAACCTCCCACTTGTACTAAAGCCAATCACCTTTATATTTTATTCTCATACAATCAAGGTGGTGATCGAACTGCTGCTGTAGTAAAGCCTTAGTGAACGGGTATGCTATGTTGTTCTTTATGTCTACTCATTCAATGACAACATCTTGTCTTTCGATTATTTCACGAACAAGGTGGAAGCATCTCAGAATATGCTTGAATTTATGATGAGACCATGGTTCCTTTGCTTGAGCAACTACTCCAGTATTATCATAGTAAAGTGTAGTGGATTCTCAATTTTAGGAACAACATCCAATTCAGTGATGAACTTCTTCATCCAAATAGCTTTCTTGGTGGCTTCACTTGTGGCTACGTACTCTACCTCAATGGTTGAGTTAGCTATAGTTGACTGCTTGGTACTCTTCCAACTCACTACTCCATCATTTAGAGTAAAGACATAACCTAAAATAGATTTGCTATCATCTAGATCTGATTGAAAACTAGAGTCAAAATACCCTTTTAGTTTGATATCAAATCTACCATATACTAGAAAAATATTCTTAGTCCTTCTCAAGTACTTAAGAATATTTTTCATACCTTTCCAATGATCCTCTCCTGGATCAGTCTAAAATCTACTGGCTATGCCTAAAGCATAAGCAACATCAAGCCTGGTACATAACTGGCATACATTATTGATTCTACAGCCGAAGAATAAGGAATATAACTCATTCTATTTCTCTCTTCAGGTGTCTTAGGAGTCATCTTCTTAGAGAGATGTATGCCTTAACTTATGGATAAGTAACCTCTTTCACGCCCATCCATATTGAACCTTTTTAGTATTAAGTCAATATACCTAGACTGAAACAAGCCTAGCATCCTCTTAGATCTATCTCTATAGATCTTTATTCCAAGTATATAGAATGCTTCTCTCAAGTCTTTCATGAAAAACTTATTTGATAGCCATAACTTGATCGATTGCAACATTGGGATATCATTTCCAATGAGAAGTATGTCATCTACATACAAAATCAAGAAAACTATGGCACTGGCACTAATCTTCTTATACACACATGGTTCATCCACATTCTTGATGAAGCCAAACTCTTTGACTATAACATCAAAGCGGATATTCCAACTTTTTAAAGCTTGCTTCAATCCATAAATAGATCTTTTAAGCATGCATACTTGATTTGGTCTCTCATTTAAGATAAATTCCTCTGGCTATGACTTGTAGACCTCCTTCCTAAGAAAACCATTAAGGAAGACGGTCTTCACATCCATTTGCTATATTTCATAATCATGGTATGCTGCTATTGCAAGCATAATCCGAATAGATTTGAGCATGACAACAGATAAAAATATTTTATCATAATCAATATCCTATTTTTGCCTGAAACCCTTAGCTATTAATCTGGCCATATAGATTTCAACTTGACCATCTACTCCAATCTTTTTCTTATAGACCCATTTGCACCCAATAGGATTCACACCCTCTGGTGTATCCACCAAAGTCCATACTTTGTTGGTGTACATGGAGTCCATTTTGGATTGCATGGCAGCCAGCCATTTGTCTAAGTCCCTACTCATGACAACTTTTGTATAGGTTAGAGGTTCATCATTCTCAATGACTTAGATTTCATTATTCTCAATAATAAACCTGTACCTTATAGGTGCATATCGCACTCTATCAAACCTATGGATTGGAGTTGTGTGTTCTAGTTCTTCCTTATTTATGTGTTTATTTGCTTGAGAAATATCTATTTATTTTTCTTGAATTTCACTAAGTTCAATTTTTCTCCCACTACCTCTTTCTAGAATGAATTCTTTCTCCATGAAAGTGGTATTCCTACTTACAAACATCTTTTGTTCAGTAGGATGGTAGAATAGATATCCTATACTATCTCTAGAATATCTTACAAATAGACATCTATCTACTCTAACATCTAGCTTATGTCCAAATTTTTTTTTATATATGCTGGACAACTCCATATCTTAAGATACTTAAGATTAGATTTTTTCTTCTTCATATCTCATATGGAGTGCTAGATACAGACTTAGAAGGTACTCTATTCAAGATATATACTGTGGTCTCCAAGGCATGACCTCAGAAGAAAATAGATAATTTTGTGAAGCACCCCATGGTCCATACTATATCTAATAAGGTACGATTTCTCCTTTCGGCTACACCATTTAATTGCAATGTATAAGGAGGGGTCCATTCAGAGAGAATGCTCTTTACTTTAAGATAGTCTAGAAATTTACTGGACAAGTATTCTTCTTTTTTATCAGATTGAAGGATTTTTATACTCTTTCTAGTTTATTTCTCGACCATACTTTAATACTCTCTAAATTTATGAAAGGCTTAGGATTTGTGTTTCATAAGATACACAAATCTAAACCTAGATAAATCATCAGTGAATGTTATAAAATAAGAGTATCCGCCACTAGCCTGAGTTGTTATAGGACCATATACATCTGTATGTACAAGTTCTAATAACTCACTTATCCTTTCTTCATGTCTACTAAATAGAGTCTTGGTCATTTTACTCATGAGACATGATTCATAAGTTCCTAATGATTCATAATCATAAGGATTAAAGAACTTTCTTTGTATAGCTTGTTAATCTTAGTCTCACTAATATGACCAAGTCGACAATGCCAAAGTAAAGTATTATTTACGTCTTCTCTCTTACATTTTCTATTTTCATCAACATGAAAAATATTATCATCCAAACATAGAGTCAACAAGACATTGTTAAAAATGCCAGAACATATTATTTCATTAGAATATTTGATCGAGCAACCATGGCTCATTACATCAAGACTATAACCTTATTTTAATAACAATAGTATAGATACAATATTTCTAATGATCTTAGGCATATAATAATAATTTATCAGCTGTAAGATCTTCCTAGAAGGTAACTTTAATATGTTTATCCCTACAGCTTCTGCTTGGATGGACTCTCCTCCAGTGCCGTAGAGCTCGAAGTCACCTTTATTCAAACTCCTAATTTTCTGCAGCCCCTGAAATGATTTGTAGATATGAAAATCACAGCCAGTATCCAATACCCAAGAGTTTGAAATGAAAGAATTTAATGACAAAATTATATGTATCTCATACATACCTTTTGGTGCAACATTTGCACCAGTCTTCATAGTTGCAAGGTAAGCCTAGCAATTCCTCTTCTAATGATCTGCTTTGCCGTAGTGAAAATAGGTCATTTGTTCGAAGGCTTTCTTCCCCTTCTTCTTCTTATTTATATCATCTTTAGGGTTCAACCTCCTCTTAGAATCCTTTCTGCCCATTTTCTTCTTGAAGATCCGATGTACAAGAAGAAGATGAGCTTTATCCTTCTTGATATTACTCTCTACTATTTTAAGCATATTTAACAGTTTCGACAAGAAAGTATTCAGTTTGTTCATGTGATAGTTCATGATTAACTGAGAAAATAATTTTATAAATGATTGCAGGATTAGATTATGACTCAACTCCCCATCCATGATAAAACCTAATTGACTTAATCGAGTGATTAGGTCAATTACCATCAGAACATGGTTTTGCATGGATGAACCCTCTACCATCTTGGCATGGAATAACTACTTAGATATCTCATATCTAGCAGTTCTACTCTGCTCTCCATAAAGTTCTTTTAGATTGAGCAATATGGATTGAGTATCCATGCCATCATGTTGCCTCTGTAACTCGTTACTCATGGAGGCAAGTATGATGCACTTGATAGTAAAAGAATCATTTTACCACATCTTATATGTGGACTTTTCTTCCTCTGTAGCATCTTTTTCCAATGGCTTAAGATCAGGGGCATCAAGAATATAGGAGAGTTTACCTTGATTGAGTACTATTTTAGATTTCTCAGTCAATCCACAAAGTTAGGATCAGTCAACTTATTTGAATCCAAAATTGAACATCATGAAAGTGAAGAAGCCATTTATTCTACATCATAAAGAACATTACATAAGCAAATAACTCATGATGATGAACACAATTAAATTAGGAATTTAATTTAATTATATCTCCCACTATTTTATCAAATATCATAACCCTCAAATATGTTAATCGAGAAAACCTAATTATTTTTTTTAGTGGGATTGAAATCCTAATTTCTTATAAAAAAGTCTTGTGGTTGCACAACAAACCTTTGTATAAGTTCAAAGGTAGGAAACTTTTTTCAATTGCATCTCATGCAATTCTCAATATATTCTTGGCCTCTAAAAGATTAATAGCCTTGTGTTAGCACAACAAACTATAATATTTTAGTTAAGCAAGACCCTTCATTTCTATACAGTCATAATGAAATATAACTGTCCTTGTGGTTACACAACAAAGCAGTATATCCAAAATACTGTAAGCATCATTATGCACTAGATCAATATTACATCCATTCCATAATTGGTCGTATGGTTGCATAATAAATCTAATATGGTTTATGACATAACAATGAACTATCATGAAGAAAGGCCTTTAATGTAGTGAATCAAAAGAATCCATCCATCAAGCTGGCTCAGTTCATAATCGAGCCGGCTCGACAGCATCTGGCCCGAGCACCACTTTCTGTCTGATTGAGAGAGCTGGCTCGAATCTACCTCAAACCATCTTGATCTCATCCTGAGCTAGCTCGGCTACGTATCCAAGTCGGCTCGATTGTGTATCGAATCCAAATTTCAACAGCAAAGCCTAAGCACCCAATCTAGAATTAAATCAATCGAATCGACTAGGTAAGTGAGAGAGAGGTGGGGGTCCCTCGTTGCTTTTCTTACGCACTAATGAATTGGCCAAGTTAGAGAATGGAATCAATTAAAAGTCACATTCTCTTTACCAATCATGAACCACTTTTTTTAGACACCGTTTGATCAATTTTACATCCAGATTAATTCTACTATCGATTGATTGCACTACAACTTAATATAATTTTTATAGAGAACTTTAAATGGTCTCTTTGCACATTCTAATTTAAAATCATACTGAACACAAGAATATATATCAATCATGATATATAACAAACATAATAGCATGTATAATCATTCTAGGACAACCATCATCACATAGTGAATATTTGTCACTATGCCAGGGCAACCTTATAGAATGATATACATCATAATCTAATTATGAATAATTAAACATGACCTCATCACATTAAAAATATGCTAAAATTTTAAATATGGTCATATCATATTGACAATTATTAAAGCATAAACATAACAACATATGATTTAGTCTAATAAGATTTGCTCTAATACCACTGTTGGATTTGGTGAGCAGAGCGGAAGCATGGATTTCAAAGAAAAATAATGAAATCATAAAACCAAATCCAAAACCTAGGATCACCTTATTAGAATTTAAATCATATAATATGCATTTATGACATATAAGAGGGTATTGGAACATACTTCTGATTGCAAAATCCTAATTTGACTCTATTTGCTAGCAGCAGTCCATTAGGGGTTCTACTAGGTGCCCATGTATTCACCCTCCAACATTGATCCACATGGGGACTTGATCAAGACACTAGCACCTCTAATTATTTTAATTAAAATTCTTGTAAGAAGAACTTTAATTATTTGGGCATAACCTTTCTTAGCCTTTAATGTCACCCTCTTAGCCTTTCTTTGCCTTCCTTTCTTGTTCCTTGTCTTCTTAATTTGTATTTCTAATCTCTTTATCTTATTGGAAGACTTTTTGTCCTTAAATTAGGACCTTGTCTAGATAAGAGGAAAGAGATAAAGAAAATTAGACAAGAGAACCTATTGTAAGAAATTAGCCAAGAGTCCATGGCGCAAAAAATACCTCTGCATGCACAAGAGAGAGACCCTTTAGGGCGTGGGATTCTAGTATGTAAGGTCCAAACCCAAGTCAACAAGCCAAGGGTTAACCCAATTCAGGACCAAATCAAATTTGACCCAAATTGGATCTAAGTAGCCCAAATTGGAACCCGATTCAAATCTGATCCGAATCTTGGTGCTAGGGTTTGCAACATGTGCTAGCATGTTTATCTTACAAACATGATCTAATTTAATTAGATCCTTGATCAATTTTCTTTATGTGTGACCCACTAGGTTCCATATCTAGCCAGCAGTGGGTCCGGGTGCAATTTGATTTAATCTAATTAGAACTTAACCGAACTAATTTAGGTCAAAATTAGCTAACCCGATTCGACCAATTAGAATACTTTTTAATTAATGATCAAATTAAACTCTTTAATTTGATCGAACCCTCAAGACAAGATTGACATCTAGCAATGTATCATGTCTACTCAGAAGCTATGGAATTTTGATGAAAATATCAAAAAATATCCTTCAGTGAAAAGTTACCGTGCAATAAGATCCTTTGATCATCTTGCATTTGAAATATGACTCTGGATATGAAAATATTTTAAACTCAATATCATATTTATATTTCTCTCAATCTTATGATGATAATTCGATTAATAAAATATTAAAAACCATTTCTAATTTTCATGATGCTTTGATCAAAGACTTCTTGAATCATCATTTGATTGAAGCAGGTAGGATGCGTTCTCCTCTTATCAGGAGTGATCAATTCCATGTTGACCTACTCCTAAGCTTCATATATAATCCACCATATCCAAAACACCTCATACATGACAAGTCATGAATGAGTATGAACTAAAATATGAATTTATAAATATAAGGTTCTATGGTAGTCTCAGGTCAAAGGATTACATGCACAACTCTCACTATGAGAACCATCCATTGACATGTAGATAAGACTCTATTAGATGTTCTCGAGTTGGATCAATTCAAAAAACTTATTTTCTAATGATTACCCACATCCTTGTATTAGTATCATGCACAAGTGATAGTGAGATCAATCATCCTTTCATCAAGTATACATAGGATGTGCCAGTCTTTCCAAAAATATGGATCACCAACTCAATGTTCTATCAACCAAGAATATTTTAGATTAGGATTTTGAGGTTTTAGGTCTCATGAGTATGATCTCATCATAACCCTAAAACTGTAGCCCTAATTTATGAGGTTCATCATAATCTTAAATAAATAATTAAGATGCAGCATATGATAAAATAAAATATCTTTATTTATTTGAAAATATCATTACATGAGTTTAGAAAATAAAAGAATAGCCCATCAAAATATAAATTTTGATTGGCTTGAGGGTATATTCCTTTCACTGACAACCTACCAGTGATACCTAATCAGGAAGCCAAACTTATAAGTGTTCTAAAAGCACAAAAAGAAGCTGTTGAATGGGATATTGCTAAAATAAGGGATAATAATTTTAAAACTATTTTTTTTGTATTTGGCACTACTTTCGAGGATGGTCTCCAAAATCTATCAATAATATTAAAATGATGTATGAAGATAGATTTAAAATTAATTTAAAAAAGTATCATGCTTTAGATTGGAAAGTGTTAATGCCAAGATATATCATATCCAAGAAAAGGATTGGGGTAGATCAAGCTATAGTTGAAGTAATTTTTAAACCACTATCCTTGATTTTGGCCCAACAAATATAATTTCTTCCCGATCATCATAAAAACTATGATAATTTTAGATTATGGTATACCATGCTTGCTCAATACACTCTATTGATCCAGGCTAAGTTTAATCATCATAAAGCATTTTATGAACGTTTTACTACCATGATGATAAGGGCTTTCGATTGGCCCTATCATTTTGAAACTCTGAGGGATGCAGCCAAGTTAGTTATACGTGGAACTCCTTTATAAGGTTCGACTAAAGACATTAAACTTAGCGCTTACTAGGAGGCAAGCCAGCTTTTGCATTTGAATTTTTTTTTTAAATTTTTTAGCTTACCTTTCTTTTATGTCGAGGACTAAGTTGGGGTGAGAAGTGCAAACCCATGTTGGACGAACAACAAATAAAACCCAAACCGAACCTAGAAACAAATTAAGCCACTTGAACTCTCTCCTTTTTTTTTCTTTTTACCTATCACACTCTATTTCTTTCCTTCACTGAGGATAATAAAAATTAAGTTTAGGGGAAGGTAAATAAAAGAAATTGAGTTCTCAAATATCATAATAATTCATCTTATATACCTAATTTCATCCTAATTTGAAGTTGATCAAGCATTTTAATCGATGATTGATTAATGGTCTAGAGAATTTTTGAAATACTAAGAATTCAATTATTAAGAAAATCTAATAAATGGTCAGATTTAAAATAGAATAAATTTTTAAGTAATTCTAAAATCTTCTTCCAACCTATATCAATAAAGAATCTACTTAGTATGGATATGAATGAAAAATATAAAAAAATAAAAAAAATAATTTAAAAATAATAAAAAAAGAGCAAGTTCTAGACATTGATCTCCTATCGAGTAATCGAGTCCCATTGTCTAAGTAAGCAATGATATTCGCATCAACAAGTGGATAATAAAAAGAACCTTGTTATACAGCTAGTTTTAATTTATAGTCTATTTGACTCAAGTCAATAAGTTCGAGGGGTGTTCCACACCTAATGCCGTAAAACCAACTTGTTTTGGAGGTCAATGGTCTAAAACTCACTATAAGGGTTAGATAGAAAGATTAAGGAGTTAAAACATTGCACTAGCTATAATCTATTTGAAAAAAAAAATACTCTAGCCCATACTAAAGATAGAGAATTTAAAGGATAAAAGTGGGGAGTTGATCAAGAAAAAGCTCTAAAATTTTATATTCTCTATTTAACCATTATTTGGGATGAAATTAATAATATTATGATGTATCTCTTAACTCTCTAACTATTTAACCACTATTTAAGATGAAATTTAAAGAAACTTTCACATCTTAATAAGTTGGTATATAATTCTAATTTTTTTTCTCTTACTCGAGGATGAGTAAAACTTAAGTTGGGAGGATTGATAAATACCATAAATATATTAATAAAAAATATTAAAATATATATTAATTAATATTTATTTTAAAAATTGATGCTTTTATTTATATTTTATAGAAAAGAAGATAATCAATGAAAAGAGCTTGATTTATGGATTAAAATAAAGAAAATTTGATACAAATCAAAGCTAAAATGGAGAAGAAATGAAAGCCAGAAGAAATAAAAAAGAAAAAATAATAACAAAATAAGAAGAATCAGTCGACCCAGCGCACCACAACCCACAGGCCAGCCTGCGGCCCAGTGCCCGCCTCCAACATGTGGCCCAGTTTGCCCAGCACACAAGCTTGTGCGCGAGTCCACCCCAGCCCATGCCCATCAACCCACTTTGGTCCACAATGGATCGGAATAGTGCCCGCCACACCGTTGACCCTTAACAAGTCCACCATGAAAAAATGTGGCTCATAGGACATTTTGATCATTTTATCTAGCTTGGTGCATGGCAATTTGATGGAGATCACGATACGCCCGGTCCAGGCGGTCCACCAGCATAGTTAAGGTGCAATCGAATGGTCTCGAGTAGTCCAAGGCATGATCCAATAGTTGATAACAGCGTCGGTTTTCATTTTAATTCTTTCAGGCCTTTGTTTGTGCTCTCCAATGGTATCGAATGTTCTGATGGACTGATCCAATGGCTAGAAAAAAATTAAGCTCTAATCAAAGCAATAGGCAGTGGTTTTTGATGGGTTTTGAGGCATTTGATGAAGATCCGATGGCTAGGATTTTTGTAGCAGGAGAAATTTGATCCAAACTATAAATAGAGTTCGGGTAGAACTCTAAAACTCTATCTTTTCCTCTATTAAAACCCTGCTCATGCCAGAAGCTAGGGAGACCCTCCCCTTAGGGGATGAGCTCTCTTTTAGGTCCTCTAAGCCCTAAATAGTGCCTCTTCTCTCCTCTTATGTTTCTCTGCTTCCTTCTTCTCCTTTCATTTTCTACCACTTTTTCATCTGAGGATTTGAAAATGCTAGAAGTGAGCAGATCCTCAACCTTGCACAATGAAAGACATGAATTCTAGAAAAGTAGATGAAGTCATCTAGCGTGGATTGTATTTTTCTTTTCTTTATCTTTTGTAATTTCTTTTATGCAATAAATAATATGTTTTTCTGCTCAATTTTAAATTTTATTCTCCATACATGAGATCTTGTGTTAACATGCTTGCTACTAATTAATATCCAAATAGACTATATTTATTGAGATAGATTATGAACGGAAGATACAGTCTGTACTTGATCTAATAGTTTATATTAGAGAGAATCATTAAAAGTCATGTTATAAATTTTTAGAAATTAAGAATTGAAAAGCTTATGATTCTATTGAGATAGATCATAATCAGGAGATATGATTCATGTATTAAGAAAATAGGTTATAATCATAACTAAATTTTTAAAATATAAATTCTTTCATTAAAAAGAATTACCACAACCTTATTAAAGATCAATTCAAAATTCTAGAATACCTTTAATTAATTCTTAAATCCTAATTAATTAATATTTACTTTATTTTATTTTAATTTACTAAATTCAAATTAATTCTCTTTAATTTAGTTCTTTAAATTTTTGCTTTAAATATTAATTTAAAGTTTTATTTTTAATTAAAATTGAATGTAACTTTGCCTACAATCTTTGAAAAAATCGACATCCAAATCACCACTATTCTAATCAATGTAGGATCAGGTTTAATATTATCTTTGGTGCTATAATGATGAGCATCACATGCCATAAGAAATCTCCATCAAATGGAAAGAGATGGTCTTTAGACCATACTTTTTCTTATGACCGGACAGCCATGGCAATCAACCCAATCCAATTACTTGCTAATCGGATCATCTAATCTAATAAAATATCTCTAATCAAAATCAAATCTGAATATTAAAATTATTCGGATCTAATCTAAATAACATGAAATTAGATCTCAATAGTATATAAAACCAAGTTATGCGACCTAAGCTCTGATACCATCTGAAGGAAAATGCGGATAGTTCCATGCATACAATTTTTTAAAATTTTATGCAGAATAGGATAGATTAAACAATTTAATCTATATTATGTATAAGAGATCAAATCCAAACTATTACTTTTAGAATTTATAACATGATTTAATATGCATTTATGATCTAAAATTAAAAATCTTGCATCGATCACATCGATGCCCTGGATTAGATCTAACTATTAGAACTGATCTAGTCTATTTAATGAGTTCAGAACTCATTACCTTTGCATGGATTGATGAATACCACTATTGATAATGAGGATCTGAGCCTCTTATAGGTTGCTTGTAGCTACACAGGATGTCTGGCCTCTATAAATCATCCACTCGAAGCTCTAATCTGATCTATCTTTTAGGAAGTGCTAGCTTGCACGAAAGGCTGCCATATGGCTAATTTATCTTCTTCTTTGGAATCTCTGAATACTTTTAAATATAAAGAAGAACCTTTAGGAGGGTTTGGTAGAAGAACAAGAGGGAGGAGTACTCACTTTTTTCTTTGATTTTTCTCATAAGAAAATCTAGATCAGATCTAGATCTCTCTCTCACCCAAGAGGAAATAGTTTCCTCTAGATCTCATGCCAAGGGAAGAACCACCCAAGCCTCATGCCCCAAAAATCCTAGAACCCTCTTTAGTCAGCCAAAAGCCTTAGGAATTGCTTCTCCCATGTCCAAGAGGGCCCTTATAAAAGAGAATAGATAGGGTTGATAAGTTATGGGCTAGTTTGAATCAATTTCAAATTACGACTCAACCTTATCTCAAATTGAATTCAAATCAGATCTGAATTCAATTCAATCCTTATCCAAGGGCTCTTAGAGTGGACAACATTTAGGGTTAATGCATGAGAAATCTTCATGCAAAAATAGTTTTTGGCATGGAGAAAATTTGGTGCAAGGAAAAACTGCCGTAGGATGTCAGTCCAATCCAATTGGACTCTAGGTTTTAATTATTTGGTTTCAATCAAATCTCATCCAATTAGATCCAAATAAACCATAGTAAATCTAATCTAATTAGGCACCTAATAGCCTCAATTAATCTAAAATTAATTGGTCCATTAGATCTGGTGAAATCAAAAATCAAACACCTTAAGTGATTAGGTCATCTCATAACCTAATCAAGTCAAACCTAATTGAATCCAATTTAATTAGATTAGATCCAAATCATATTACTCAATCAAATTAAGCTAATCAATAAACTAATTGCTAATTAATTCTCTTATAATTTACTAATCCTTAGCAAATTAATTTATTATAATTTTTACATAAAGTTAATCATCAATCGAATTGATGATTAAATCCTTAAATGATTTTCAATCATTTATCAGCCACATGATCAGTTAGAAACTTCTTTTGAGTGTGACCCTCTAGGTTCATATCTAAGTCAGTAGTGTAGGAATAATTTTCTATACTAATCAAAATGATCATCTAGCAATAATACCCAATGTCCGAATCGATCGAATGTATGCAAAGCAACATCCAAGAATCTAAAGATATATAATTACCATATAATTCATCCTTTTGACCTCAAGTACTTCAAAAGACTTAGGATTTAACTATCAATCCTAAATGAATCATCTATATTATAAATTAATCTTTCATATCCATCATATCGATTACCTCGATCAAGATTTTGCTAAATTAAAATACAGTGATGTACTATCTTCAATTTTACTTGGAGGAATAACTTCCATCTTGACTCACACACCTACTTAATAAGTACTTGACTACATCCAAAAATCTTTCATCACTGAGTTAGAAATTTAGATATTCTGGCATCAAAGTATAGTAAATTGCTTGCAAGTCACCGTAATATTCTTAGATCTGAGGGATACTTATATCCATAGCCCTCGAAAATACTATTGATACTAGAGTGATATATAATAGTTATGTTCAATTTAGATATACTCCTATATCTCACCCAAATGCCATATCAATGTCTTCATACTCTTTGGTTAAGAGGACAACCAACCTATATGGCACACAATGATCTATACTTGATATTGCTATCATTCTTTGTAATAGCATATCGTTTGATCATGAACAAATTTAAGAACTAAATAATAAATCCTCCTTTATCAAATTAAAATAGCCCTGAGAACTTCATCATATCATAGGAGTTCATTAGAAGATGTATATCATGCAATGAAAAAGCTAAAATAATTTTTATTCATTTATAATTCATATACTTTATAATAAGCTCAATCATCTATAACTTAGACGATTGGCTTTGGGATATATTTTTCAACACCACCTTCCCTTGTGCCATAATATTTTCTCATCGCCATTTCTCAACACACAAATTAGATTGTGCATGAGTTATAGGTTGCCCATCCCACCTTCTGCCCCCCAATGGTGGATAAGGATGAAGTTGGTTTTTTGGTTGAATTCAAATGATTTTAAATTTGAACAAAAACAACCCATTCTTATCCCTCCTAATTCCCATCTCTATCTCTATCCTCTCTTGACCGCCCACTTTAAGAAGGGGTCTTCTTTGGGCGTGCACCAATTAATCTAAGAAAAAGGTTTCTCATGGTAAAAGAAAGAAAAATAGAGAGTGGGGCGTGGGATTGGGGTGGGCTTATCTCTTGGCATGTGTGCTTGGAAGAAAATCAATTCCTCTTAATTGAGAGACCTAGATTTGATCTACGATTTTGGATGAGAAAAAATCAAAGAGAGAAGAGAGTTCTCCTCCCTCTTGTTCCACCAATAGATCCTCCTCTCAATCCATCTTCAGATCTAAAAAAGTTTAGAAAATCTGAAGATAGAGATCAGATCAGTAGTCTAGAAGTTTTCTATGCGAGCTAGCACTCCTGTGGAAGACTGATCATGATAAGGGCTTCGTGTCGATGATTCATAGAAGCTGGATACCTTGTGCATTTATGAGCAACCAGTAGAGCCTTAGATCCACATGTTTCAATAGCAAAGATCATCTACCCATGCTTAGGTATAAGATTCTAAACCTTTGAGAATTGATCTAAAAGTTAGATCGAGTTTAAAGCATCGATGTGATCAATGCATGTTCCTTTTAATTTTTGATTTTATTACATAATTTTCATGTTACTGATCCTAGATAAGTAGTTAAGATCTGATCTATTGCATGTATGGTAGATTAAATCATTTAATCTAACCTGCTTTCGCTAAAACTTTTTGAAATTGCATGCATCAAACTATCTAGATTTCCTTAAATGCTTATGTCTTATTATTTTCTTGACATTGCTCATTGATTGCATCTTTATATTTTTCATTGTAGCATAGCACTTACTCATTTTGCTACACTTAGCTTAATTGTTGAGTACATCAAGTTTTAAACTTTTGGAAAATCCAATTCACCCCTCTTTTGGGTTGTTTATCTGAGTAACAATTTCCTATCCAGGTCATCTTCCTTTCCTCTATTGGCTGACGTCTTTAGCTCGACTCATTTTTTGATATGAGGAGTGTTCCTTAGGATTCCCTATTTAGGTTATCCACCTTTTCTCTATTGGCTAGGGTTACACTTTCTATTACTTCGCAAAGGATACCAACCTAAAATACTTGGAAAAAAATGAAGCAGGAAACAATTTTATTAATTTGAAGAACAACAATCATATTACTAGTAATAGGTTCGTAGGTTCTCTAAGCTCCAGATTTAGGAAATCGAGGTACCATTTAAACACTGGAGTTGGTATGTTCTAGGCCATATGACTTCTTTAATCTTGTAAGGGCCTTCCCACTTTGGTGATAGCTTCTATTGCTCTATAGGTTGGGAAACTTTAGCTCTTTAAAGGACGAGATTGTCAATTTAGAAAATCTTTTCCTTGGCTTGAGAGTTATAGTTCTGAGTCATCCTCTATTAGTATGCTACCATTTGAACCCGAGCTTGCTCTCTTGTTTCCTCGAGTAGATCCACGTTTGCTTGTAGGTGCTCTAAATTATTCTGCTCATCAAAACCTTCAACCCAAGGTGATGGGAGGCCAATCTCATGCAGGATGGTGGCCTCCATTCCAAAGGTGAGGTTGAAAGGCATCTCCTCAGTAGGAACTTGTTGAGTGATTCAATACACCCACAACATGCTATAGAGTTCATCCATTAGCTTTTCACATGATCTGGTCATGTCTTCAAGTCTTGTAAGAGGGTTCAATTGGTTACCTTAGCTTCTCTATTGGTTTGCAGATGACCCATAAAGGTAATATATTTTGTGAACTGGGTGTTGTCGAACTACCAGCATTATTGGTTATGATAACTTGAGGCAAGCAATGCTAATAGATAATGGCCTTCTACATGAGGTCATAGACCTTTGCTTCAGTGATCCAAGCTAGTGGCTTTGTCTTGACCCACTTTGTAAAATAGTCAATAGCAATAAGCAAAAATTTTTGCTATCTCAATGCCATGGGGAATGGGCCAAGGATGTCTATTCCTCACTATGCAAATGGCCATAGGGTGCTGATCAGCATTAACCCATTTTTTGGTATGAAGGATGGACTGAAGGAAAGATGGATGGAGGAGGATGGATGGATGAGAGAGAGGATGGACGGATCTTTCATCCATCCTTTTATATATTTGGTGAAACATGGAAGGATGAATAAAAATAATTTTCTCATTTGTTTGGTATAGAAGGAATAAAAGAAAAGATGGATGATATTTATATAAAATTTTTACTAAACTATCCTTTAAAAAATATTATTCTTATCAATTTATAACACTAATTTATACTAAAGAGGTAAATAATATATAAACTTATAATCATTATAATCTATAATTATATAAATATTTAATTTTAATTTAATTTAATTTAATAAATAATTTTATAATTAAAGTATTAATGAATTAATTATATAAATAATTAGTTAATTTATAATTTAATTTAATAATTAATTAATATTATATAAATAATTAATTAAAAATAGTAAATCAAAATAAAGAAATTAAAGATAATTTTAATTATTTAATTATAATTATCAAAATTATGTACTAAAATTAAAATAATTAATAATAAATTTTAATAATATATGATTAATAGTATATATAAAAATATAAAAATAATATGAATGAAAAAGTAAAAAAATTATAGTTTTGTCAAAAAAATTAATAAGAGATAATTTTGTCAATGCAAAAATCTATCTATCAATGCTTCATCCATCCTTACATCTTTCTAATTTAGAAAGATGCAAATTGATGAACTAGGATGGATGGATGGACATTTCTTTTTTTTTTATCCATTCTTCCTATAATTTTTTGAACCAAATGGTAGATGGAGACCATCCATCCTTCAAATCTCATCCATCCTTCCTCTTATGACCCTAACCAAACACAGGATGAGGGAAGCTAATGGCCAATGCTGGATACTTGCATTTCATTAGCATTGGTCACATTTTCATATGAGGTTAACTGTATCCTACTGGCGGGTTGGCTAGTTGTATAGCTAAGATCGCCTGGTACATGTATAGTTGCACACTTGGTTCAAGCTTACTAAAGGGTGGGGGTGCATCGAGGTTTCTTTCTAGCTTGACGAAGGCTAGCTGGCATTTATCAATCCAGTAGAAATCTTTGGCTTGCTTAAGGGCTTTGAAGAATGGCAGGTACCTTTTGACTGACCTAGAGACAAATTTGTTGTGTGGCTATTCATTTTGTTAGATGCTGCACCTTCTTTTTTGACTTGGGAGGAGTCATCTCTTGTACTGCTTAGATCTTCTCTAGGTTCATCTTAATTTCTCATTATGAGATTGTGAAATCAAGGAACTAGTAAGACATAACATCGAAAGTGCATTTGCTTGGATTAAGCTTTATTTAAAACTTCTGAAAGATTGCGAAGGCCTCTTTGAGATCGATAATGTGGTGGTTTGTTTCTCAACTCTTGACCAACATATTGTCTGCTGGAAAATATATCTTAAAGCCAATCATCTAAGTTATAGATGATTAGAATTAGTATATAAATTATCAAATAATAATTATTATCTGGCTTATTCATCATAAATTATCTATCTTTCTTAAATAAACTCATATATTATGATGAAGTCTTTAGAACCATAATTAATCGATAAAAGAGGATTTATCGGATGGTTCTTAAATTATTCATGATTAAATGATAAGTTATCAACTAGGACGATAACTTATCGAGTATAGATCGCTGTATGTCATATGCATTGGTTGTCCTTGTAACTAAGTGGTATGAAGATACTGGTATAGCATGCAGGTGGGATGTAAGATACATCTACACTAAACGTGATCAACGTAGCACTTTACTATCAAGAGCAGCTAGTTAAGATCGATGGATATAAGTGTCCCTCCAATCTGAGATTATCATGGTGACTTACAAGCAACTCATTATACTTTGATATCAGACTACTTGTATTTCTAATACAGCAATAGAAGATTTTTAGATACAGTCAAGTATTTGTAGAATCGGTGTGTGAGTCAAGATGGGATTGACTACTTCTGATTAACTTCAAGAAGAGAATATCTCGCTGTATTTCAATTTAGTAAAATCTAAGCTTGGATAATCCTCGTGAAGAGTCACGAAATTTATAAAATTTTGAAACATAATATGGATGACTTGTATAAGTGTTGACAACTAACTCAAAGTCATCTTGAGCATTATTGATCAAAGAGATGAATTATATGGTAACCATAGACAAAGATTCTAAGAATATTGCTTTGCATACATTCGACCTATCCGAAGGTCGGGTATCATTGCTAGTGTTAGATATATATACCCTAGAAGCCAGAATTAGCTGACACTTATAATACACTTCTAAGGGCAAAATTATAATTTTGACTATAATCAATAAAATGGGTTATTTTCGATTACATATGTGTATTTAGTGTCTATGATACATCCTTTAAGTTAATGGTAATGATAATTCATATTTTCAAGAGTTGAAAATTTAAGACATGAATAATCATTATTAACTCATAAAATGCTCCCGACCATAGGATTGTCATGAGGATGGTGATCGATCCGGAAGGTTGGTATACAAATGCTTCTCTTTAGTAGATGAGTCTTGAGTCTATAGTGTGGAGACACCGAAGCGAGAGTATAGATACTCGTTAGAGAACGAGGGCACTGAGCGTGACCACCTCGAGTAGTCATTAGGAAGTCTACCTTCTCGTCAATGACTGACTCGATGCTGCAGTAGTGTGTCTGGTTCTTTGACCTGAGGTGCATCGGCAGTTCACCTTGAGGGTGTTATAGTTTGACTACACCATTACTCGATCTCCTAGCCATATGGAATCCTGAGGTGTATGTTGGCTATAGCATGTTCATTGTAGGAACTGGATTGCATCAAGATGGAATCTATCTACCTCGGTGGTAGAGGAGCAGCCCTATGATGATCATGAGAATCAAGTCCAGAAGCCCATGGCCATGGCAGAGTGAAATAATAGAAAGAGTTTCTATTTAGATTTTCACATCAAACTTGAATCGAATGATTACATCATATGACAGAAACTAGGGTTTGACGAGTTCACCTTAACCCTAATCTGATCGGGGCTCAAGATAGAAGAACTTAATCACACAGGTAGCTGCACCAAGAGGTTCGCATTCAGCTCTGATGGGTTGCCACCATATACTGCTAGGTGTCACTGGTGGATTTTGGGAGCAATTAGAATGATTTAGATGATCGATCATTCTAGCTGTTCGAATCAGAAGAGTTCTGATCCATCGAAAGGAGTTTCGATGATGTCGATGATAGAGATCATGACATATCCCATTACCATACAGAACTGAACCTAACTGGGTCACACAAACAAGGGTTTGAATCTGGTGATCATCAATTGAACTGATCTAGTTCAATTGATCTGAATGAGATTCAATTAGGTTCAAGAAAATCGTGCTAGCACTCGATTGAACCTAACGTTCTTCTTTTACTATCATAAATAGTTGTCCTGACTGAGCCAAAGGAGTTTGTGCTCAATCAGAGGCCTTCATATGGTCTGACTGGAGGTTGTCCAAGTCAGAAAAGGTTGTCTTATTTTGTAAGACATTACCTGCCATTTTTGGTCACCTGCCATTTCTTGTCCTTTGACTTTGGTCAAAAGTCTGACCTTTGACTGGTCAAATGTTGACCATTGACACTTTGACTTTTGACCACATGTCATGCACCTATTGGAGAGCTGGTGGGGGCCTGTCCCCCTGCCAGAACCTGGCAAGGAGGAGGGCGCACGCCACCGGCCCAAGTTGGAGGCGCCTAGGAGTCCCTTGTTGGACAGGGACTCCATCTCCTTTTTGGATTCCAATTAGAGTTCTCCTACTAAGAACCAACTTTGACTGGTCTTAGGCACCCTCTAAGGAGGAATCCAAGGGACTCTATTCCCACCAATCAGATTTAGATCTGATTTCACAAAGGGTTGTGATTGGTTGGGAAGAAGAGGAGTTGGATCACGCATAGTCTATAAATAAGACCCTGCGCCCAACTCAATAAAAAAAAAAAAACATAATTTTCCATGCCCCAAGGCTGCCTCTCTCCTCCTTCCTCCACCATGCCAAGTTCATCTTCTCCCCTCTCCTCTCCATGTCCAAAAGAAGTTTGGGATCTTAGGTTGGTGCAATCTAGATCGAGAGAAAGGCGATCAGAAAGCTAAGAAGGCTGCGCTGCTGCAAAGGACAACTGCTGATCTTCAAAAGGAGTTTTGAAGATCCTCCAGATCAGATCCAGATCTAATTTTTGGAGATGTGATAGAGAAGAAGAGGATCTCCAGATCCAGCCCGAGTGGATACCGGTAGAGGCCAGGCACTTGCGTGGCTAGATCCAGAACCTTCCGCTGCTTAATCAGGATCATCAACAGGGTAATAGGATTACCCACATCAAGGTAAATTAAATTTGATTTAATTTATCTAATTTTATTTTAATTATTAAAATAATAAAAATTAGATCTTGAAAATATTTTAAATCTGATTTAGATCAAAGAAAAAAATTTTTGAAATATATCTCTTGATCTGATCAGATCTGAACGAACCTGGATCCGAAAAATCAGGATTTTCCTTCAACTGGTATCAGAGCCAAGGTTCTAAAAGTATTTAGATCTGATTTTAAATTTATTTTAATTAAAAAATAAGTGATTTTAGATGTCACATGAGATGTGATCAGATCTAAAATCAAAAAAAATTAAAATTAAATGATTTGGATCTAAGATTAGAAAATATGCATGACTAGTTCTAAAATAGAATAGTTCTATAGAATAGTCTTGCATGTTTTTAATTTAATTTGATTAAATCATATTTTAGATCTATTTATTTACTATTTTTTGATATTATAATTATTATAATAACATCTAAAAAATAGTAAATAAATAAAATTATTTAATTTTAAACATCATATGAGATATGATTGATGCATGTCTAGACTAGTTGTAGAATAGTTCTACATAATTATCTAGATTAGAATTTATTTTGATTAGATCAATTTAAATCTAATTTTTTAGATTATTATGAGATAATTTAGATCTGAAAATATGCATGATTCGATACATGAGATGTATGCAAAATATGCCATGATTAGATCTAATTTGTATATGAGATATATGATATAGATCTAAAACTGTTTTGTAGTATTACATGTTCCTGATTAAGGCGTTCCTCTTGGCCGTCCGGTCATAAGAATGAAGAAGGGTTTAAAGGCCCTCTCCTCCCATCCGATGGGGTGTTCTTATGATGTGTAGGGGTGCTGCGTGTTCGTCCTTAATCAGAAATCCAAAACTTACTTTCTGCAAAACCCTAGATCCTGAAACCCTAGGATTTATTGTGCATATTTTATTTATGAACCCTACTTAATTAAGAATTAAGATTATGGAATATTAATTAGGTCTAAAATTGAGAATTTTAGATCTAAGACATATTCATAATACTGGGTTCGGGCTTGGGTAGCTCAATTAGGTCTAAGCGGTTGATCAAACCGAATCAAGAGTTGGTTAGATGGGATCAACAATGCTTTAAATTGACCAGCCTAATAGGATTAAGTCTGGGTCAAGATCGAGTCACGATCAAGCAAGACCTAATTAGGCTCAGAGGTTAGAGTCTGGATTGTAGGCTAACCCAATTGGTTCTGACTCAACAATTTGGTGTCTAAGGTAAGTTTGGCACATACGACCGACTGGTTTTTAATTGGAAGCTACTCGACCTGAATGCATTCTTGTACGAGTTAATGGCATATCCCTTCCACCGGTCTCACTTACCTGGCCATATCTGTTGACTCAGTTCTGATCTGAGGTGGTCAATAATCCGAGCTAACCCATGCCACTAGGTTAGTCATAATTGTTATGACTATGACAAGTCTAGTTTAATGAGACCTGAATCAATTCTCCCTAAGAAAAGATTAAGTCTGAGGTCTTCCACCATTGTAGATGTGCGGGCCCTTCCCGGGGTTGATTGTTCTCGGCTGGATACAGTGGCTCAGTTGCACCGGGAAAGATGCAACCATGTCTATTAGGCATTGGATGCTATGGGCTGGAGGATGAGTTGGGCTCAATATTTCGGATACGGTGAGAGACTCAATTAGGAATCCAGTCTATGCAAATGGTGGGTCTGACTTAACTAAGGAGTGGATCAATATTTCGGATACGGTGAGATTCATGAATTAGAGACCAAGTTTGGGTGCACCATGATTAGAGAATCATTGAACAAGAGTTGTTCACTCATTGGCTAACCCATCACCAATAACTGTTAGGTGAGGTGATGAGTCAGTTGGTGAGACCGCACCACCCACTAGAAATCATTAATCATGGAGATTTTTGCATCTCTACAGAGGGAGTGTAGGGATCCGAGAAAATAGTGGGAGCTAATTTGTTTAAAAATAAAATTCCTAAATAAATTGGTCAAGTCATAATTACAGTATCTAACTAGAATCTTTGACTCTCTACAGGAAAATGTCTGCGTCCAACCCATTAGCACGTATCCTGGACACACATAGACTGACCGGACCCAATTATAAAGATTGGCTCAAGAACTACAAAATCATTTTGGATTCTGAGAAGTTAACCCATGTATTGGACCAGGATCCTCCCACCTTACCAGTCCGTCCATCCATTGAACAGAAAGCATCTCTGGAAAAATGGATAGATGAAGATAATAAGGCAGATATTGCATGTTGTGATGTCACGATGTGCTAAGCCCGTGTTTATCAGTTAACGACTTCTTATTATTGAAAATATATAGATAGTAGTGAGTCGGGTCGAATCCACAGGGAAGGTAGTATTTTAGATTTGAAATCTTTGATTTTTGAAAAGAAAAGAAGGAAAGAATTTGAGTTTTCAGAATCAAAAATGAAGTCGAAAAATAAAAAGCGAAAATTAAAAGATGCAGAAATTTAAACTTGGTACTAAGATCTACTAGTTAGATCTTAGCATCTACTTGTAAAGCAATAATTTAAAGTGCAAAAATTAAATTGCAATAAAAAGTAAGAAAATTAAAATGCAAAAAATAAATTTTTTATTAACTAAAATTTCAAAATTTAAATACATAAAATTTAAAAAATATAAAATAAAATAAAATAGCCTGATCTCTGATCTTGGATCGGCATTGGCAGAAAGATGGTGTAGAAGCTTGGCTCTTCTTCTCGGCACCCGTTGCTTCGAAGCAGCCTTTAACCCATAGCCTGGCTTCGCCCTGTACCAAAGCTTCACCTTGATCGGAGATAGAGATTTCTGATGGCCTGGGGTCCTTTTTATAGAGTTAGGAGGGCTGGATATTTTTTTTAAAGGCAATATGGGACTAATGCCTTTGTAATCATCAAAATACAAACAAATTCGGATGAAATTTGAATCAAAACAGCTCAGATACGACTCTGATAAATCTAATAAAATCCAGCCGTTCAATAGGAATCCAATGGTCCAAAAATCATCAAAATCGGATGCAGATAAGCTCAGATCGGGTCGGATTAAATTCTGGCCGTTGGATCGCGCTTGATCGAGGAAATCTGACCGCAAATCGTGCTTCGGGAGTCTTGATCGCCGCCGGCATGTTTGTATCTGAATAAAATTCGGAAGCAACCACAGCCGTCCGATCCTGACCGCAAACAACCACATCCGTCCGATCGCGCAATAACTGTTCCCATGGACCGCGTGGACCGGCCGCACCGCACACCGCAACCAATCAGCGCCGCTGTTGTCGGACGAAAAGACTGAATTACCCTTGTGAGCCGCGATAAATTTCTGTAGACCCTTAAGGGGTCTAGGTCCACCACGTGGCAATCTCTGATTCGCCGGAATTTGCTGAGCTGGCGGTCCACGCCTGGATCGTGGACCGGCTGATGGCTTCAACGGCTGAATCGGCTTGATGGCTCAGCTTGGCTTGGTGGCTCGGCTTGCGGAGCCGACTAAGCCGTTTTTCTTTTTTATTTAATTTTTATTTATTTTATATTTTTAAAAATTCATATCTTTTTTCATTTTAGCTCCGTTTTACTTTGAAATTTATTTCGTTGTGATCAGAAAAATGAGCTCTTTCTATTGATAATAAAATTTTATTTTTTAATTTTTATTAATTTTTATTAATTTTTAATTAATTTTTTAATTAATAAAAATATGAAATTTTTAAAAATTATATATAAATTGATTATTAATTATTAAAAATTAATATAAATTAATTTTTATAAATTAATACTTTTATTTGGTGAATTTATTATACTTATCACACCCCCAACTTAAGCTTTGCTCGTCCTCGAGTAAAGAAAGAATTTAGTTTTAAATACCTTTTAAACTTTAGAGTTTCGAACTTTACTTAAGCAATTTTCAAAATGGCCATTGATATTCAGTAGAGCTTAAATGAGATATATCATTGGGGTATTAATACTTATCAATAGAAAAATTAAGTAAAGAACATTAAATTTTTCTTCAGAACTTTTTCTAAATTATTCCACTTTTATCTCTGATTTGTCTAAACTTTCATATAGGCAGGTGTATTGCTACTTTCATCCTTCATTTATTAATTTTTATTTCACATTGCCCACTTTTTGATGCGAATATCATTGCTTACTTAGGCAACGGGGGACTCCGGTTACTCGGTGGGTGGGAAACTAATGTTTCTTTTTTTTTTTTTTTTTTTTTTTTTAACGTTGTACCACTATTGAGTGTCTTAAACCCTTAAGCTTCTATTTGATCCATGTAGCGAGTCTTGGGCCAATGACTCCTCAAACCAGTTGGCTTTAAGGCACTAGGTATAGAATACCCCTCGGGCTTACTAGCTCGAATCAAATAGGCTACGAGTTAAGACTAGCTTTTACAACGAGCTTCTTTGCCTTCCCTTCCCACCTTTTGACGCGAAACTCAATGCTTGCTTAGGCAAAGAGGCCCGGTTACTCCAGTGAGAAGTACTTGGAAACTATTTTATTAAAAATAAATTTTTATATGAAGAAATGTATAGTTACCCTACACAAGCCTATAAAAAGTAGACTTTTCTTTGATGCTAGTAAAAATAATTAGAAATGCTCCAAGGAAAAATTTTTTATGTTCTGGACTTAACTCTTTATTGAATTTTCTAATACTTGATTCCTCAATATCTCACAGATTCTCTGATCTGTGTATCAATTTTCTTTTAAAAATGCTTAGTTTTATTCGATTCTTAAGCATAATCAAGTATGTAAATACTAAATACTAACTTTTTCGAGGACTTAAAATTTTAAAATTTTTATTTTTTCCTCCCCCCAACTTAATCGACATTATCCTCAAATGGAGAAGAAAAAAAATAAAGGAATGTAATAAAAAAATGGAAGAATACACCTATATTTTTTTTATTTTTATTTATTTTATTTATTTATTTTATTTTTTTGGTCCAGCACATGCCTTTATAAATTTGAGCTCTCCTCCAACTTATTCAAATTATCCTAAAAAGAAAATAAGATAAATTAGATAAAAACTAAATATTGGGTTGCCTCCCAACAAGCGCTAAGTTTACCGTCTTCAGCTAGACACAATGCAGCTCACTATCCTGTGTCGAATATTGGATTGATAAATTCCAATGGTTTTGGATTGCCAATCTCAGAAAGACTAACTAGATTCGCTAATTGATCCTTCTTATAACACTTGCACTTGATCGATCATCAATCACATTGATGATTCAATCAATAAATGAATCTCAATCATTTATCAACCATCTGATTAGGTAATAATCTCTTATGTGTATAACTCTATAGGTTTGAACTTAAGTTGGTAGCATAGGAATCAATTTCTATATTAATCAAAATGAACATCTACCTGAAAAAAAATCCTGATTTCCCGGACCAGGTTCGTTCAGATTTGATCAGATCAACAGATATATTTTAAAATTTTTTTTCTTTGATCCAAATTAGATCTAAAATATTTCAAATCTAATTTTTATTATTTTAATAATTAAAATAAAATATATATAAATTAAATTAAATTTAATTTACCTTGATGTAGGGTAATCCTATTACCCATTGATGATCCTGTAAGCAGCGAAAGATTCTGGATCTACCCATGCAAGTGCCTAGCCTCTACCAATATCCACTTAAGCTGAATTTAGAGATCCTCTTCTTCTCTATCACATCTCCAAAAATTAGATCTGAATCTAATTTGGAGGATCTTCAAAATAGCTTTCGAAGATCAGTAGTTGTCCTTTGCAGCAGCGCTGCCTTCTAACTTTCTGTCACCTTTCTCTCACCTAGATTGTACCAACTGAGATCCAAAACTTTTTTGGGTGTAGAGAGGAGAGGGAGAAGATGAACTTGGCATGGAGGAGGAAGAGAGAGGCAGCCTTGGGGCATGGAAATTATGTTTTTTTTTTTGAGTTGGGCGTAGGGTCTTATTTATAGACTACGCGTGATCCAACTCCTCTTCTTCCCAACCAATCACAACCCTTTGTGAAATCAGATCTAAATCTGATTGGTGAGAATAGAGTTCCTTGGATTCATCCTTAGATGGTGCCTAAGACCAGTCAAAGTTGTTCTTAGGAGGAGTCTAATCAAATCCAATAAGGAGATGGAGTCCCTGTCCAACAAGGACTCTGGCTATGCTGGCGCACGTAGCCAGTACCCTTGCCGACGCAATGGTATTCTAGCAGAGGGACAAACCTCCACCAGCTCTCCAATAGGTGCATGACATGTGGATAGAAGTCAAAGTGTCAATGGTCAATATTTGATCAGTCAAAGGTCAACTTTTGACCAAAGTCAAAGGACGAGAAATGGCAGGTGACCAAAAATGGCAGGTATTGTCTTACAAAATAAGACAACCCTTTTCTAATTTGGACAGGCTCTAATCAGACCAAATGAATGCCTCTGATCGAGCACAAACTCCTTTGGCTCAGTCAAGACAACTATTTATGGTAGTAAAAGAAGAACGTTAGGTTCAATCGAGTGCTAGCACGATTTTCTTGAACCTAATTGAATCTCATTCAGATCAATTGAACTAGATCAGTTCAATTAATGATCACCAGATTCAAACCCTTGTTTGTGTGACCTAGTTAGGTTTAGTTCTGTATGGTAATGGGATATGTTATGATCTCTATCATCGACATCATCAAAACTCCTTTCGATGGATCAGAACTCTTCTGATTTGAATAGCTAGAATGATCGATCATCTAAATCATTCTAATTGCTCCAAAAATTCATCAGTGACACCTTGCAGTATATGGTGGCAACCCATCAGAGCTGAATGCGAACCTCTTGGTGTAGCTACCTATGTGATTAAGTTCTTCTATCTTGAACCCCGATCAGATTAGGATTAAGGTGAACTCGTCAAACCCTAGTTTCTGTCATATGATGTAATCATTTGATTCAAGTCCGATGTGAAAAACTAAATAGAAACTCTTTCTATTATTTTACTCTGCCATGGCCATGGGCTTCTGGACTTGATTCTCATGATCATCATAGGACCGCTCCTCTACCACCGAGGTAGATAGATTCCATCTTGATGCAATCCAGTTCCTACAATGAACATGCTATTGCCAACATACACCTCAGGATTCTGAATAGCTAGAAGATCGAGTTATAATGTAGTCAAACTATAACCCAAGATGAACTATCGATGTACCTCAGGTCAAAGAATCAGACACATCATTGCAGTATCGAGTCAGTCATTGACGAGAAGGTAGACTTCCTAATGACTACTCGAGGTGGTCATGCTCAGTGCCCTCGTTCTCTAACGAGTATCTGTACTCTCACTCCGATGTCTCCACATCATAGACTCAAACATCTACTAAAGAGAAGCGATGTGCAACCAACTTTCGGAGATCACCACTTGTATGATCCTATGGTCGGAGCATTTTTATGAGTTAATAATGATTATTCATGTCTTAAATTTTCAACTCTTGAAAAATGAATATCATTACATTTATCAAAAAATGTACAGACACTAAATACACATATGTGAATAGAAAAACCCTTTTATTGATTATAGTCAAAATTATAATTTGCCCTAGAATAGTATTATAAGTGTCAGCCAATTCTAGCTTCTGGCACATATTATCTAACAATCTTCCACTTGCCCTAAAGCCAATTGGCTACAAGTCTAAGTCCCATCTTCTCAAGGTGGGCTTTGATTTTTTGTTGTCCCAACGACTTTGTAAGTGGGTTTGCCGCATTGTCTACGGAATTGACTCTCTTGACCTCAACATAACCATTCTCGAGGTAACCGCGGATGAGGTTATATCGCCACTCAATGTGCTTGGATTCAGGTGAGACCTCGGCTCCTTAGCAAGGGCTATGGCCCATTGTTGTCCGAGTACAGAGAAATGGCATCTGATGGCATTACTCCAATTTTTGTAGCAAACTTCTTATACCAGAATGCTTTCTTTGCAGCCTCTGATGCAGCAATATATTCTGCTTCCATGGTGGAATCTACTATCACGATTTTCTTGAAACTCTTCCAGCTGAGAGCACCACCATTTCACACAAATAGATCCAGATGGTGACTCTCAATCATCTACATCAGACATGAAATTCAGACGTCTGTGTATCCCTGGACTTGAAGTTCTCCATTACCAAAGACCAACTCATTCTTAGTTCTTCTTAAGTACTTAAGGATACATTTCATAGAAGGTCAGTGTTCTTCATCTGAATTTGACTGAATATCGCTTGTGACACTCACAGCATGGCATATTAGGTGTGTACATAGCATGGCATACATGAGGCTCCCTATTGCAGAAGCATAAGGGATCCTGCTCATGCGTTCTATTTTCTCAGGTGTGCTAGGGCACATCTTCTTGGAATGATGAATACCGATCTCTGAAGGGTATTAATCCCCTCTTAGAGTTTCCATACTAAACTCTTAGTACTTCCTCTATGTACATCTTCTGTGAAAGTTCTAGCATCTATTCGGTCTATCCTATAGACCTTATTCTAGAATAAAGGATGCTTCACCAAGGTTCTTCATGGAGAATTCTTGGACAACATATTTGACTGTCGTCAACATGAGAGTATCATTCCAATAAGGTGGATGTCATCCATGTACAATACGAAGAGACAACAGCGCACCCACTGACCTTTTTGAAGACACACGGTTCCTCTTCATTTTGTTGATGAAACCAACATTTTGATTACATCATTAAAATGAGTATTCCAGCTGTGAGATGCTTGCTTAAGTCCATATATGGACCTTTTGCAGCTTACAAACTTGGTTCAGTATTCACTGATGTGAAACCTAGCGGCTGTTCCATAATAGATATCTTCCTCAATTATACATTTAAGAATGCCATTTCCATGTCCATTTGCCATATTTCATAATCGAAATAGGCTGCAATGGCAAGCAATGTGTGGATGGATTTTAGCATAGCCACTAGAAAAAAGGTATCCTGATTCGCATTGACTATAACCTTTTGCTACTAGTCTAGCCTTGAATGTCTCCACATTCCCATCTAAACCAATCTTTCTCTTGAAGATCCATTTACACCCAATAGGTACTATACCTTCTGGTGGATTTACCATGGTCCAGACTTGGTTTGAGTGCATCGAGTCAATTTCTGACTGCATTGCCTCTAGCCATTTCTCAGAGTCGATATCTGATATCGCCTCATTGTAGATTTTGGGATCATCACCATGAGCACCATTACCTATAAAACATTCTCTACTTCCTCTAAAAAATACCTAAGTAATCTTTCAGGGGATGGAAAAACTCTTTCCGATCTATGAGGTGGAGAGGTAGTGTTTTCTTATTGGCTCACCTGATTTGGTTATAATTGGTCCTTAGCTCATTGTACTTATGAGATTTTCTTATCAAGCTTAATTTGCTTTCCAATGCCGCTATCTTGAATAAACTATTTTTCAAGAAAGATGGCATGTCGACTCACAATCACATTGTGGTCTTCTAGAATATAGAAATAGTATCCTAATGACTCTTTCGGATATCCTATGAATCGAGCTCTGAAGGACCTAAACTCTAACTTATCCGCTTGTTGTCTTTTGATATGAGCCGAACAACCCCAAATTTTGAGATGACTCAGACTTGATCTTACCGTGCCATATCTCATATGGTGTGGTAGGAATGGTTTTAGAGGGAACCCTATTCAGTAGATAAATTGAAGTTAACAATGAGTATCCCCAAAGAAAATCAGGGAGGTCTGTAAAGCTCATCATGGATTGGACCATATCTAATAGAGTCTGATTTCTCCATTCTAAAATCCTATTGAGTTGAGGTATTCCTGGTGGAGTCCATTGAGAGACTATGCCATTTTTCTTAAGATAGTCTAGGAATTTCTGACTAAGGTATTTACCTCCTCGATCTGATCGAAGAATCCTAATGGATTTTCCAGTTTGTTTTTCTACTTCATGTCTGAATTCTTTAAACTTTTCAAAAGCTTCAGACTTGTGTCTCATAAGATACACATACCCATACCTAGATAGATCATTGGTAAAGGTAATGAAGTAGACAAAATTGCCTTTAGTCGGCACATCAAATGGGCCGCACACATCAGTATGTACTAGGGCAAGGAGATCTATGGCCCTTTTTCCATGTCCTACAAAAGGAAGTTTAGTCATTTTGTCTTGAAGACAAGATTCACAAGTTGGATATGAGTCAGAAGTCAATGGACTCAATAGCCCATTTTTCTTCAATTTGTTGATCCTATCTTCTGCTATATGACCTAATCTCAGGTGCCATAGATACTATCATTTGGACTATCCCTAGGTTGTTGGCATTCACGTTTTGCTTGATAGTTAGAATAGATACATCAATATGTAGCTAATAAAGATCGTTAATAAGAAAACTATTTACAATTTTATTTCTTTCATAAAGAATGTTACAATGGTCCTTAAAGATGGTAATCACATAGCCTTCTAGTGCTAAGCATGAAACAGAAATTAAATTACTGCTAGCTGTAGGCACATAATAATAGTCTTTCAAAACTAAGTCTAAACCAGATGGTAATCGAAGAGGGTATGTTTCCACCACCACTGTAGCAACTCTTGCTCTATTTTTGATGCATAGGATCATATCTCTATCCCTCAGCCTCCTGCTATCCTCAAGACCCTATATGAAAGTGCACAGATGAGCACTAGAACCAGAGTCAAGCACCCAACTAGATGCAGAAGAAATAATAAGGTTAGACTCAATAATGAGCATACCTCTAGAAGGACCTTCCTTCTTATTCTTTAGGATGGCCAAGTAAGTAGGGTAGTTCTGCTTCTAGCAGTCATCGCTGTTGTAATGGAAACACTTTCCTTTGACAGTGGCCTTCTTCTTCGACTCTGTCTTCTTCTTCTTTTCTTCTTTCATCTTCTGCTTTTTCACTGACTTCTTTTTCTTTTTAGAAGATTTTCTTTTGGTAGAAGTCCGTTCCATAGAAAGAACTGAGCCTTTAGAACCTTTCATAGAAAGCTCAGCAATGACCAGCATGTTCATTAATTCGGCGAAGAAATTTTGAAGTTTATGCATGTGGTAATTCATGATGAATTGCCCATATGTATCAGTCAAGGATTGCAGAATAACATCATTCTGCAGATCTAAGTCTAACTTCACACCGAGCTTCTCAAGCTCTTCCAAGTCCTTGATCATCATCAGACAGTGATCTTGGACTGACTGCCCATCATGCATCTTAGACTTAAAAAGTCGTTTCGTGACTTAATACTTGGCTGTGCGACTCTGTTCACCCAACATTTCTTGTAGGCAAGCCAGCATTTGGCGAGCAGTCCCGATATCTTCATATTGGCACTGGAGCTCATCAGACATCAAGCCTAATGATAAGTATAATAAATTCACCAATAAAAGTATTAATTTATAAATTAATTTATATTAATTTTTAATAATTAATAATCAATTTATATATAATTTTTGAAAAATTCATATTTTTATTAATTAAAAAATTAATTAAAAAATAATAAAAATTAATAAAAATTAAAAAATAAAATTTTATTATCAATAGAAAGAGCTCATTTTTTTGATCACAACGAAATAAATTTCAAGTAAAACGGAGCTAAAATGAAAAAGATATGAATTTTAAAATATAAAATAAATAAAAATTAAAATAAAAAAGAAAAACGGCTTAGTCGGCTCCGCAAGCCGAGCCACCAAGCCAACGCAGCCATCAAGCCGACTCAGCCGTTGAACGCATCAGCCGGTCCACGATCGCAGGCGTGACCGCCAGCTTAGCAAATTCCGGCGAATCAGAGATGCCACGTGGTGGACCTAGACCCCTTAAGGGTCTCAGAAATTTATCGCGTCGCTCACAAGGGATAATTCAGTCTTTTTCGTCCGACAACCAGCCGGCTTGATTGGTTGGGTGTGCGAGTGCGGCCGTTACTGCGGTCCATGGATACATATATGCCGATCGGACGGATGTGGTTGTTGTGCGGTCCCAGGTCGAGGCTGTGTTGCTTCCGAATTTTATTCAGATTACAAAAAGTCACGCGGATCCAACCATCGGACGGCAGCGCTCGTCCAGCGATGGATCGACCGTCCAGAACGCTGCCGGGGCGATCAAGATCCCGAAGGCGACGATTTGCGGTCCAGTGATTCTCGA
>QRFJ01004841.1:62266-117206 GCA_006176705.1 Cocos nucifera
CTCAATAGAAATTTAGTTGAGTCTAACATAGGAGAGAAAAACTAGAACTATTCGACCTATCAACTTTCAAAAACCCCACCTAATGACCACCCAACCACATGGATTAAATTATCAATCTATATGTTCATCTAAGAATCCCCAATTAGAGAATACCAAAGAAGCCTAACTAAAAGCGTATAATTCTTATGGACCATACCAAGAAAAAGGGTGAAGAGGCTAGACTGATGCTAGCCAAAATAAAAATTAGAAAGAACTGGTTAGTACTGAGACTAACCACATAGAAAACCAAGTCAGGAAATCTAGTACTAGATCTCAGTTCCAGTTTAAATAGAAGAATAGGGACTGAAAAAAGAGAATATATGTTACCCGAGACTTATAAATCCTAATAATCCTATTCCCTTCAACCCTAGAAGCTGTTCTTCTTATAAAAATCAAAAAGGCACTGTAACGAGATATCAATGGAGTGTTAAGCAGGATCATACTAATTTTACCTCCCCAGAATTTAAAACCGCCTTTAGTCACCCTTCCAGCACCAGTGAATCAAATAAACTTAACTCCTAAAACTATTCATGAGCCATTTTAGAAAAGAACAATAGGAGTAATTCTTAATAAACATGCGTCTGAGAATGAATCATAAATATATATCCGTAAAATTTAACAAAAAATATATTAATATAGAATTATAAATCCATTTAATTGGCTTAATTTGATTAAGCAATTGAGTTGAGATTAAATCTAATTATATTAGATTCAATTAAAATTTATTTAAACTTAATTGGATTAAGTCCAATTGGTTTATTGGATAAGCCAGTTGCAAGAAAAAATAAGTTCCTGTTCAATTAGGACTTAAGTGCACTTAATTTCTAATTTGATTAAAAATTAAATGAGATTTAAATTTAATTTAATCTAATTTAATTAGGCTTTTAATTAGACTAAAATTATCTTTAAATTAGGTTGACTCAATTCTAATTAGAATAGGACTTAAATAGGTTTGACCTAGTCTACATTGAAGAGTCCTAATTAGACTAGGACTCCTCTCTTTTCGTTGTGCCATTAAGAGACTCCATGCCCATATTTATTTCTAACTTCTACATGAGTTTTACTCACATTAAGAAAGGTCTCCATGTGCCCACTCTCTCATGGTTTTTAAAAGGAATTTGAATTGATCAAATATGGAGAGATAAGGAAGAGTTCTAAATGCTTAAAACTCTTCCCTTCTTTTTGAATTTATCCCATGCCACCTTTTTTTTTTTGGTGTGCCTCTCTTTCTAATTTTTTCCATAAAAAATTCCTTTCTTTTGGGCATTATTCCTTGGTAGCTCATGCACAAAAATAGGGGAGGCATCCAAGAGTTGGATGCCCCCCAAACTCCTTAGTTGTTTCTATATACGACTAGGTTTTGACCTAGTCCAAGATAAATAAGGAGGGCGCCACTTTTTATGGAGTGGGCATGAGTTTTTCCTTAGGTTTTCTCCATGCAAATTAGAGAGAGAGATATTGGGAAGGGCATGGGAGGATTTGCGCTCAAAATTGTTGGGCGTGGAGGCCTTTTTGGACATCAAGTAGTTGATGTTCTCATGAGAGAAAAAGAGAGAAGAATGTCTTCTCTTAGATTTTTTTTTAGGGGATTTTTTTTAATTTTTGTAAGATTTTTCCATGAAAAAAATCAAAGAGGAAGAGAGAAAAGGATATGAGAAAATTTTAGTGGAGAAGGTCTCCTCTTATCCTAGCATAGAGATGCTTTTAGGATATCAATGGTTGATGTCCTGAGAAAGAAGATGTGTCTTCTCTTAGGCCCTTTTCTTAACCCTTTTATTTTCATATTTATGAGAGATCCAAGAGTTGATTTTCTTCCTCAATCCTCTATTTGATCTTCATCTCTTGGAGAGTCCAAGAGATCCAAAGATAATTTTTCAAATCGACCATCAGGAGGGATCTACGAGAAGCTAGCATTTTGAGCGGATATTCGTTCGACAAACCTCTAATCTATGTAGTGATCTTGTGTGGACTATTCATAGAGGCCAGACATACTATGCATCTCTAAGCAATAAAGGACAATATCATATTTTAGTTGCAGTATTCTCTACCCATGAAAAGATAAAAGATCTGATCTCTTTTCTAAACTAGATGTGATCTAGGATTTCAAGAATAGTTCTAGATTTAGGATATTGATATGATCAATATCAATCATTATTTAATTTTTTAGATTTATGCTTGCATCATGATATATCATAGATCCTAGATGTAGAGTCTAGTGATTAGATCACATGCATAATTAGATTAAATAGTTTAATCTATGTCTTATGTTGCATCTGATTTTGAAAATATTTTGAAATATATGCATGAAACCCTGCATGGTTTTCCAATATTGTCTACGTAGACCTCCATATTCTTCTAATTTTATTTCTTGAAGATCTCATTTACCAACCTTTAATAGGTTAGTCCAACATTTTTCAAGCCAAATGGCATGATCCTATAATAAAAAAGACCCTTGTCAATAGTAAAAGTGATCTTCTCCTTATCTTCAGGTGCCATCTAGATTTGATTATAATCCCAGAAGGTATCCATAAAGGTAAGTAGTCAGTGGCTGGATGTGGCATCCTTCAATTGATCAATCCAAGGCAAAGGTGTTGCCCAGATAGACAACCCAAGAGGGGGGGGGGCTGAATTGGATTTTCAAAAATTAAAATAGATATGTGTAGTGCTAAATGATTAAAACCTAAGTGAACCAAATGTAAGAGCAAATAGAAGACACAATTAAGGGCACACACATAAATAAGAGAATTTTATAGTGGTTCGGTGCTCTTCTAGCATCTACGTCCACTCTCTAAGCACACTCTTGGAAATTTCACTATAATTCTGTACGATTACAGTTGGATAGTTTTTCGGGCTCACTATCCAAAAACTCAGTGGATTTTCTTCTAGGTTCACCAACCACAATCCTTACAAGAATAAGATGAATCAATATGAATAAACAGAGGAGAGAAAAATCTCAAAACCCAAGTTTCAGCCCCTACTGAAATCAAGTACATGAAAAGAAGAAAAAAAATTTTACAACTCGAAATGTCCCTTTGAATGAGCAGAAAAGTTATCCTTGTAGTTCATTGAAAGCCTCTTTGAATGTGTAGACTTAATGCACTTGAGGATTCTTCAAAGCTTAAGAGAATAAATTAATTGGAGATTGGGTATTCGTTCAAGAATAGAGCGTGCTTTTGTTTCTCTTATTTTTTTTTTTTGAAAAAAAAATCTTTCATCCTTTTATATCTCCAACATTTTCTTTTTTCTGATGATGATTGGAGTTCAAAAAAAGCAAAATCTGATCATTGAAGAGCAGCAACTAGCCGTTGGAACGAAAAAAAATTGACCTGGAATGTTCTGTCAAAAAGCTGTCGCCGTGTCTCGAGACCTCTCGATTTGTCTCGAGATGTCTAGCCAAGTTATGAGGCCTCTCAGGTTGATTAGGAGTGCTCTTGTCTTCAGTCACATGAAAAATTATCTTTCTAAAAAAAATGGCTCATCTAAGATCGAGACGTCTCAATTCTGAACGAGACGTCTCACTGGAACTGTAATACCTCTCAGGAATCCTGCGAGACCTCTCACTCTTAGAGTATAGAAACTAGATTTCTATCGTCTGAGATCGAGATGTCTAAAGATTCACTTGAAACTTCTTGAAATTGAGTCAGAACTGTGTTTGCTGCATGCCAGTCTACTCGAGAGCTCTCGAAAAGAATTTGAGACATCTCGAAGACTGCTCCAAGGTAATTTTAGGAGATTTGAATTTCATTTGATTTCTATTTTATGTCTTCCTTTTTTTGATCAAAGAGCTCTCTTTCTTCTGATATTGGAATACTTAAAATAAAATATATTAGTAATCACTTGCTTTAATGTTTGGTCATCACCAAAATCATTTAGGGGTTCAACAATCTCTCCCTTTTGGATGATGACAAAACATTAAGCAAGCCATAAAAGGAATGTATGCAATGTATATCAAGAACTAATGAATACAAATTTTTTTATGCTAAAGCTCCCCCTTAGTGTATGCTCTCATGAAATGAATAGGATTTGAATAACATTGTTTTCATTTTGTATTTGTTCATTTCAATCATTTCATTTTCTAAAAGTCTCTTTTTATGAATTTTGTATTTTTGATTTGAATGATTATACGTTTGTATTTTATATGTTAGATTTAATTATGCATTTACATATTTCTCCTTAATATTTCTCTCTCTTTTTGTCAGCATCAAAATCACAACAATGAGAGAATCATAAAAAGGCAAGAGCATGAAAAAAATTGATTTCATTACAAGATGTGATAATACATAGATAGAGATGTTTGTTGGTTTACAAAAAAAATGAATCTCATACCAACATACTTAAACCAAAAGTTAAAACAAAAGAGATACTAGACCTAGTCTTCATCGGAGAGGAACTCAATGATGGGTTTAGAGGAGGATTTGGGTCTAGTAGAGGACAAGTGAGGAGCAGGTCTAGGAGAAGGTGATGGTCTAGAAGAAGATGATGGCCCTGAAGAGGATGGAGTCCGACTGCAAATCTACTACAGGATGGAGATAATGACTTTAGCCGTGGTGCACTGAATAGTGATATTTTCTTCAAGTCTTAGTGCAAGTCTGGCATTCTTAGATAGAAGTAGTTCAATTTGACCTGATGAACTATGCTGCTCCTTTTCCAAAGTCTCAAGTCTTTGAGACAATCCACTAATCTATTGGCTAAGCATTTCTATATGACCTTCAGTGGATATCTTTTGTTCTTCAATGCTTACAAGGAGTTGATGCCTCACGCTGGACAGTATATCCATAAACCTTTTTGATACTTTCTGAACCACTTCTTCTACCATCCTTTCAATTAACAGATCTTGATCAAAAGCTGAGGGAGGTGCCGGTGCAGGACAAGGAGGCACCTGAGGAGAGTGTGGAGACCCTGGTGTAGTAAAAGAGGGTCTAGCAGCAGATGGTGATGGTGGAGGGGGTGGAGACCTATGTTCTTCGGGCTCATCTGCAGCATGTTCATCTGCCCTCACCCATTTGTCATCCCTTTTTACAAACTTCATCCGGTTTAATGTTTCTTCATTAATGTAGTTTGTGTGGGTCAGTTTTCTGAAGTCTTCACCTTTTAGATTAACTTTAAAGTCCTTGAAGATTAAGGTAAAAATCAATCCATAGGGTAAACAAGCCTTGCTTTTGTTGGCTGTGTCTTTTAGTTGTTGAAGCATAAGAGAGGGAAAGTTGATGGGAGTTTCAGTCACCATAATGAACATGACACCTAGTTCTCTCTTTCCAACCCAGTCATGTCTTCCTACTTTAGGAAAAACTATGTAACTGACAAAAGATTACAGTAATCTCATCTCAACCGAGAGAAGATGTGAAACTAATTGCACATTTTCATCAACATCCTCCCTTTCTATGATGCACTTGAGGGCTTCAGTTTTATCAAACAAATTTAGATTGCTAATACCTGCCCTAGGCACTTAGAGAAGCTGCCCTATTTCTCTTTCATCTAAGAAAATGTGTACCCCTTTCACAATGGACTCAACCTTCGACCCATGATCAAAGCTAATATTGTCAAAAAATTCTCTTATCAAGTCTGGGTAAACATTTACCTCTAGCGTACACATATTTTTCTATTCTTGCTACAGAATCTAAGTCCTAATATGGAAGTATTCCTAATCTAGGTATTTGATATCCACACAGCGGCCTGTTAGAACTGTCTTAGTAGCAACGAAGAGACGAGTGCGAGATGATGAAATAGGCAGAGATGATTGAGGCAAGTCCTGCTGTCACTTAGCCCTAGCTTCAATGGCATGACAGGAGGTCTTTGTGCGGTAAGGGATCTCTTTTTTGGAGCCATTGGGGTTTAAGATTTGGAGGGAATGGACAAGGGAAGGTGATTTGGAAAGTTTTTGAGGAGAGGAGGAGAGTTTTGGAGAGTTTGGAGGAGAGGTCATGGAAGAACGGAACGATGGAATGAAATAGGGGACCTCTCGTAGATCGATTAAAAAGAGGGACCGCAAGAGTCAAGAGCTCTCATCTTAAAGATGAGACGTCTCGAAAATTTTGAGAGCTCTCGCATTTACCACGAGATGTCTCGAAATCCAGCTGAGAGGTCTCATGAATAATCCAAGACTTCTCGTGCACAGGGGGAAGAAATTAGGATAAAAATAAAATTTCAAGCCTTTTTTTTTGATTTTTTAAGATTGAATTAGGAGTGTTTAGGATGATAGAGAGAGACCAAAAAACAATTCAAAATATTTAAGATTAAATATTTTTATAGAGGATCATATACACCAAGTTCATCCCAAATTTTAGAGAATCTATCTTCACTTAAAGATTTTGTAAAAATATCGGCTAATTGATTTTGAGTTGAAACAAATTCAATCACAATGTTATTGTTTTAAACATGATCTCTAATGTAATGATGTCTAATTTTAATGTGTTTGGTTCATGAATGTTGAACAAGATTTTTTGTCAGTTTTATGACACTAGTGTTATCCCATTTAATAGGTATCTTATTTTGCTTAATTTTAAAATCTTCGAGTTGTTGTTTGAACCAAAGTATTTGAGCACAGCAACTCCCCGCAACAACATATTCATCCTCGACCGTTGACAGTGCTATAGAGTTTTGCTTTTTGCTTTACCAAGAGATCAAGTTCAACCCTAGAAATTGACAAGTGCCACTGGTACTCTTTCTATCAATTTTACATCCTCCATAGTCTGCATCAGTGTATCCAATCAATTTAATGGAAGATTATTTTGAGTACTAAAAACCTAAGTTGCGTGTGTAGATCAAATATCTAAAAATTCTTTTAACAGCTAATAAGTGTGATTCTTTAGGGTTAGATTGAAATCTAGCACACATGCACATACTAAATAATATATCAGGTTTACTTGTAGTTAAGTAAAGTAAGGATCCTATCATACTTCTATAGAACTTTTCATGTACATTCTTACCATTCTCATCTTTGTCAAGTTTGCAAGAAGGGCTCATGGGTGTGCCGATTTTCTTTCCATTTTTCATGCCAAACTTCTTGAGCATCTTCTTGATGTACTTTGTTTGACTAATGAAAATGCCTTTTTTTAATTGTTTGACTTGTAGTACATGAAAGAAATTCAGCTCCTCCATCATGCTTATTTCAAATTCACTCTGCATCAACTTAGCAAACTCTTGACAAAGAATTTCATCAGTAGCTCTGAATATGATGTCATCCACATATATTTGAACTACAAGAAGATCATTATTTTTTTTTTCAAAAATAGTGTGGTGTCTACACTTCCTCTGATAAAATCATTTTGTAATAAGAATTTGCTCAATCTCTCATACCAAACTTTATATGCTTGTTTAAGTCCATAGAGTGCTTTATTTAACTCATATACATGATTGAAAAGTGAGTGATTTTCAAATCCAGATGGTTGTTCTATAAATACTTCTTCGACAATATAACCATTTAAAAAGATGCTTTTCACATCCATTAAAATAATTTAAAATTCATATAATAGGAAAAAGCAAGTAACAATCTTATAGCCTCTAATCTTGCTACTGGTGCATATATTTCAACAAAGTCAATTCCTTCTTCTTGATTATATCCTTTAGCAACTAATCTAGCTTTATTTTTTACAACATTACCATGTTCATCTAATTTATTCCTAAATACCCATTTTGTACCAATTATAGGATGATTTATGGGTTTGTTTACAAGAGTCCATACATTGTTACTTTCAAATTGGTTTAGTTCATCTTGCATGGCTAGCATCCAATTAGAGTCTTGTTCAGCTTCTTCAATATTTTTAGATTCTATTTAAGAAACAAATGTAGGGTAATCAAATGTATCCTTAAAAGAGGATCTAGTTCTTACCCCTTATGAAGGATCACCTAAAATCAATTTCTTTGGATGATTATGTGCAGATCTCCACTTCTTGGGAAGATCTCTATGATCATTAGATGCTTCAATCTTAACATCCTTATCTTGTTCAATGATTGTTGTAGAGTTATCTTTGTCATGAATGATATTGTCCCTTAAGTTTAGCTCCTTCATTCCATTTTTGAGAATTCCTGTATCATCATCAAAAACATCTTCTTTTCTCAAAGAATGATTGTTAGCTTCATCAAAAATGACATGCATTGATTCTTCAACAACTAAAGATTGTTTGTTGAAGACTCTATATGCTTTGCTAGATATAGAGTATCCAAGGAATATACCTTCATCTGCCTTAGCATCAAATTTGCCTAGATTATCTTTATCATTATTATGAATAAAATATTTGCAACAAAAAATATGAAAATAATTAATATTAGGTCTTTTTTTTTCAAAGCTTATAGGGGGGTTTCTTTAAAATTGGATGAATAGAAACTCTATTTAGGATGTAACATGCTATGTTAATGGATTCAGCCCAAAAGTATTTGAATAGATTTTCTTTACACAATATGGTACGAGCCATATCAACTAAGGTTCTATTCTTTCTTTCAATAACTCCATTTTATTGAGGGGTTTTAGGTGCTGAAAAATTATGTTCTATGCCATGTTCATTACAAAATTCTTCAAAGTATTTGTTTTCAAATTTTGTGCCATGATCACTACAGATACATACCACAGTAGAGTTCTTTTTATTTGTTATTTTCTTATAAAACTTTGAAAATAATAAAAATGCTTCATCTTTGTGAGCTAAAAATAGAATCCAAGTGAAACAAAAATAATCATCAATAATTACTAGACCATACTTCTTTCCTCCTAGGCTTGTGGTCCTAGTAGGTCCAAATAAATCCATATGAATCAATTCAAGAGGCCTAGAAGTTGAAACTATATTTTTGGATTTAAAACTTTCCCTAGTTTATTTTTCGAATTGGCAAGTATCATAAACATGATCAATTTGAAAATTTAGTTTTGGTAGCGCCTTAACTAAGTCTTTATTATGCAATTTATAAAGAGTATGCATGCTAGCATGACTTAATCTTTGGTACCAAAGCCAACTAGTTTCTTTTATGTTAGCATTCATTGCAACTAGGCATTGGCCACTCTTCATGGCAATTTCATTAAGATTCACCATGTAGATGTTCCCACACATAAATCCAATGAATTTTAAACTATCATCCAAGGAACTAGATATTTTGCACGAAGAAGATTCAAATGAGACTTTAAAACCTCTATCATATAGTTGACTAATACTAAGAAAGTTATGTTTTAAATTATCAACTAATAATATATTATCTATAAAGGTCGAAGGAGTAATCTGAATTTTATCATAGCCAATTATTTTATCTTTGCCATTATCGCCAAAGGTGACTACTCCCCCTTCCTTTCTTTCTAGGATGATGAACTGTTGCTTGTCATCTGACATATGCCTTAAGCAGCCGCTATCTAAATACTAATCTCATTTTGATCTTTGGGCTGCAAGACATTCCTGCACAAACAATCAAGTGATAGTTTTAGGTACCCAAGTCTTCTTGGATCCTTTAGGGTTAGTAGACATGGTTTCTTTTGGAAGCCAAATGCTTTTAACATGTTTTTTATTAACTCTTCTAGTATTGCATTCAAAAACCTTGTGTCTTATCTTTTTGCATTTAAAGCAAATGGTATGAGAAGTGCTATTAGTGATGGGTATAGTGAAAAAATTTTTTAGAAACCTGATTTTGTCTTTGGCTTTATATCCTAATCCGGCCTTATCATAAACTCCTCTTTGACTATTTAAAATCATTTGCAATTTTTTAGAACTACAAGTAAATTTATCAACTAAAGGCTTTAATTTATCCAATTCATCCTTTAGGATTTTGTTTTTTCTTTTAACTTATTGTGGCTACTAATTACCTCTTCCTTTTCTTTCAAGAGTGTTTGAGTCATTTCCTTAAGATTTCTATTTTTTGAATTTATCTTTTTGAAATCTTTCATCAAATCATAAAAAGCATCTTGAAGCTCATCAAAGGTAAAATCTAAATCAAAAGTCGAGGATACCTCATCATCCTATGCCATGAAACATAAGTTTGCTTCGTTTTGATTTTCTTCCTCTATGCTTGACTCGTTGCTGTCGCTCCAAGTTGCTAATATGGCTTTCTTTTTTATTCTTTTTGGCCCCTTCTTCAATAGAGAACATTCAGCCCTAAAATGTCTTAGCTTCTTGCATTCATAGCAAGTGGGCTGATCTCTCTCTTTTTCTTTTTCTTTCTTCCTGCTGGCTTCTCCTCTAATGAAGTTTCTCTTCTTGAATCATTGTCTTCTTCTTCCCATAAATTTCTTGAATTTTTTGATCATCAGGACCATGTCTTCATCATTTTTCTCACTGGTGGATAGATCATCTTCTTCTTCATCAGCCATGGATTTTAGCACTATTGTTTACTTTTCCTTATTGTCATTCTCATGATGCTGACTCATGGCTAGCTCATGTATCATCAAGGATCCAATGAGCTCCTCTAGTGGCAGTGTGTTCAAATCCTTTGCCTCCTGGATGGCTGTTACTTTGGCTTTCCATAACCTAGGAAAAGATCTGAGGATCTTTCTCACCAATTCACTATTAGTGTAAACTTTACCTAAGCTTTTTAAACCATTTATACTATTAATGAATCTTGTGTACATGCTAATGATAGATTCAGTGGGATCAATTTTAAATAACTCATATTGGTGAACTAGCATGTTAATTTTAGTTTCTTTTACTTGATTTATCCCTTCATGTGTGACCTTAAGTTTGTCCCAAATTTTCTTTGCAGAATTGCAAGTAGAGATTCGGTTAAATTCGTTTGCATCAAGGGCACAATAGAGTACATTCATTGCCTTGGCATTTAATTGGACAAGTTTCTTATCCGTTTCATCCCAATCCTCTCCGACTTAGGAAAGGATGTGCCATTGACAATGATTGTAGGTGTGTATGGGCCAGTGACAATGACACTCCATATGTCATAGTCAAGGGCTTGAATGAAAATGTGCATGAAAGCTTTCCAAAAGGTATAGTTGGATCCATTGAAAAGAGGTGGCCTATTTATGGATTGCCCTTCGACAAGTGAACCTCCTAGTTGGGTTGACATGATCTTTGTCTCTAGTTAATAAGATCAATAATTAGTAGAGAACTGAGGCTTTGATACCAATTATTGCCCAGATAGACAACCCAAGAAGGGGGGATGAATTGGATTTTCAAAACTTAAAACAGATTTGTGTAGTGTTAAATGATTAAAACCTAAGTGAATCAAATGTAAGAGCAAATAGAAGACATAATTAGGAGCACACACACAAACAAGAGAATTTTATAATGGTTCGATGCTCTTCTAGCACCTACGTCCACTCCCCAAGCACACTCTTGGAAATTTCACCATAATCCCATAAGATTACAGTCGGATAGTTTTTCTAGGCTCACTATCCAAGAATCTAGTTGGTTTTTCTCTAGGTTTACCAACCACAACCCTTACAAGAATCAGACGAATCAATCTGAATAAATAGAGGAGAGAAAAAGCTCCAAAATCCAAGTTTCAGCCCCTACTAAAACCAAGTACATGGAAAGAGAAAAAAAAAATTTACAACTCGAAATGCTCCTTTGAAGGAGTAGAAAAGTTGTCCTTACAGTTCGTTGAAAGCCTCTTTGATAGTGTGGAGTTAATGCACTTGAGGATTCTTCAAAGCTTGAGAGAATAGATTGATTGGAGATTGAGTATTTGTTCAAGAATAGAGCGTGCTTTTCTTTCTCTTATTTTTCTCTTCTTTTAAAAAATTATCTTTCTTCTTTTTATATCTTCGGCATTTTTTTTTGGTGATGATTAAAGTTCAAAAAAAGCAAAATCTAACTGTTAGAGAGTAGCATCTAGCCGTTAGAATGAAAATAATCCGATCTGGAATGTCCCATCAAAAAGCTATCATCGTGTCTCGAGACCTCTTGGTTTGTCTTGAGATGTCTCGCCAGATTACGAGGCCTCTCGGATTGATCAGAAGAGCTCTCACCTTCAATTGCATGAAAAATCATCTTTCTGAAAAAATGGCTCACCTGAGATCAAAATGTCTCGGTTCTGAACAAGATGTCTCGCTAGAACCATGAGATCTTTCGAGAATCCTGCGAGACCACTCGCTCTCAAAGCACAAAAATTGGATTTCTATCATCTAAGATCGAGACATCTCGAGATTCACTCGAAACTCCTAAAAATCAAGCCAGAACTACGTTTGCTGCGTGCCAGTCCACTCGAGAGCTCTCAAAAAAATTGAGATGTCTCGAAGACTGCTCCAAGACAATTTTAGGAGATTTGATTTTCACTTTATGTCTTTCTTGTTTTGATCAAAGAGCTCTTTTTCTTCTGATATTGGAACACTTAAAATAAAATATATTAGTAATCACTTACTTTAATGTTCGGTCATCATCAAAATCACTTAGGGGGTCAACAAAAGGATAGCCATCCTTTGAGCATGCCTTGTTGAGGTTGGTGTAGTCAATGTAAATATGCTACTTTCCATTCATCTTCTTGATAAGGACCACATTCACTAGCTAGTTTTGGTTGCTAACTTTTCAAATGAAGCCAGCTTGGATGAGTTTATCCACCTCATCTTCAATCACCTTTTGATGCTTTGGGATGAAACTTCTTTTCTTTTATCTAAACAGCTAGTGCCATAGATCCATATTCAGACAATGCACCATGACCTAGGGGTCTATGCCTGGCATATCAGATGCCAACCAGGTGAAGATATTTATGTTTGATCGAAGGAAAGAGATAAATTACCATTCGATCACCTCATCCAACTATGAGTTAATCGAACAATCTTGGAGGCATCATCCTCCTTGAGTAGGATTGAGATGAGATTTTCACCATGTAATATTACTTGACCAAGGCCTAATCTCCTCAAACTTCTTTGACCTCATTTCTTGTTGGGAACCTTATTAACAAATGGTAGGTCAAAACCATAGATCAAAGTGCATTTAGTCTGGGTTGACCTAATATGACATTATAGGCTCACGGGACCTTGACCACTAAGAAGTTTAATAGCATAATCAACTATCGTAGCTCTTGACCCACAGTGACTAGTAGAATTATGACCCCTTCAATTGGGACAACATCCCTAGGGAGAAACCAATGAGTGGTGAATTAAGCCTTCTTAACCGATTGTAGGATCATCCCATTCTTAAAAATAAGTCATAAAATAAAGCATTGATAGAGCCTCCATTATCTACTAAGATATAGCATACATCATAATTTGTGATAGTTAAAGATACAATAATCATATCATCATGCATGGACTAAACTTCTTGAAGATCTTCATCAAAGAAAGTGATGATCTCCTTGGTCTTTGGACTCTTCATGGCTGCTTCCACATCTTCTCCACTGACGATTCTAGATGAACTACTAAACTGCATCTCGAAGATGGTGTTGATGATACCTATTGTAGGTTGGTTTTCTTGATTCCCTTCATGCTACTATCGTTTAGCTCGAACTTTGTCTCACTCTTGTTGCTTGTTGATGTATCTCTCAAGTCATCCACACCAGATGAGCGCTTTTCTCTAAGTTATCTACACTCATCAATCATGGCCGTGGTTGCAGTGGAATCAGCAGTCTTCTTTGGATCCAAGTTTTGACTGGTGCTTGCATCCTCCTCAGGCATAGCAGATACCCATGACTTTCAATTTTCATAAAAATCTGGGTCTATGGTGTGTTGAGGGGAGTGTACATTCTGAACCTCTTGGTTGGAGTCCAAGATCAATGACCCTAAGGTGGGGTTTGAGATTGGTGGCCCTAAGATGGGGTTCAAGATCGGCAGCCTTGAGCCTCCTTCCACCATAGGTTCAAGATTGGTGCAAACTCCTTTGCCCATGGTGATTGTCCTGCCTTAGCCTATCTTTTCATCCTTGCCTCTTTCCTTCTTCTCCTTAGACTTTCTCTTGGGTGATTCACCATGGGAGGCCATTTCCTCCTTGGCATTAGCATATTTCTCTATCTCACCAGCATCTTGGTAAAGTTCTTCAAGTACCTCTTCTCCAAAGAGAAGAGGAATTAGTTTCTCCAAAACTTGCCTTTTAAGGCAGCAAACATGGTGACTGACTGGTTTAGGTCATGAACTTCTAGGGTGGCTGCATTGAATCATCTTACATAGTCTCAAAGGGACTCTCACTCTATCTATTTGATATTGATGAGCGAATTTGATCCACAATGCTATCTTCTACTATCAATGAAGTGCACCACAAATACCTTGCTGAGCTGCTCAAAAGAATGAATTGATCTGGTTGAAGACTCGTATTAGTATCGGGTGACCTTCTAGAGTGTGGAGGAGAAAGCTCGGTAGAGGATGCCGTTGGTGGCACCATGGAGGACATGAGAGCCTTGAAGCACTTCAGATGGTCGACGAGGTTGGTGGTCCCATCATAAGGCTCCATCTGAGATATTTTGAACCAAGATGACATTAGTCCACCCATAATCTTTCCATCGAATAGTAGATCTGTGTTGATTCACCATACTGAGGTTGGGTTCAGCCTCAAAGTGGTTCGATTTTATGATGCATCTCCTGAAGCTTTTGATCAAAGTTGATGTAATGGTCCAAATGATGCTCTAAACACCAAGGTTAAAAGTGTCTCAAAGTGGAGTCCTTACCCAACCATGGAGTCATGGAGCATCTCTAACCATGTTCAGGATTCCTAGGTTGGTTATGCCAACTTGGCTATGTGATTACTTGTCATTTCAGCAACAAATAAAAATTAAACCTAATTTTAATATTTAGAATAGTGATGAGTCGGGTGTCGATTTTCTTGAAGATTGAAGGCTAAGTTATATTCAATTTTAATTAAAAATTAAAATTTTAATTTAATTTTAAAATAAAAATTTAAATAAGTAGATTAAAGAGAGTAAATTGAGAGTTTAGCAAATTAAAATAAAAATAAAAATAAGTAAATACTTAATTAATTAGGATTTTTGAATTAATTAAAAGTATTCTATAATTTTGAATCCATCTCTAGCATGATTATGGTAATTCTTTTTAATGCAAAAATTTATTATTTTTAAAAATTTAGTTATGACTATAACCTATTTTTTTTTAGCATGAACCATATCTCCCAATCACGATCCATCTCAAGAGAATCATAAATTATTCAATACTTTAATTCTTAAAAATTAGTAACATAGCTTTTACTAATTTTCTCTAATATAAACTATTAAATTAAGCATGGATTGTATCTCCCGATCATAACCCATCTCCATAAATATAGTCTATTTAAATGTCAATCAATAATAAGCATGTTAATATTAGATCTCATGTATGGAGAATAAAAGTTAAGATTGGATAGGAGAATATTTTATTCTTTGCATTAAAAAATTATAAAAATAAAGAAAAAATACAATCCATGCTCGAAGACTTCATCTACATCCTAGAATTTTGATCTTTATCTGCTCATGATTTAAAATTTTTTGACTCCCAGCATCTTCAGATCTCTCCAAATAAAGAAAAGAAAAAAAGAAAGAAGAAAGAAAGAAGAAAAAAGAAAAGAGAGAAGAGAGAGGCTTGGAGGGCTAATTACCCTCACAGGGGAGCTCTGTTAAGATCTGTTTGCTCTATGGCATAACAAGGTTTAAATAAATGAAAAACAAGAATTTTGAGTTCTTGTTGAAGTCAAATCGGAGTCTGGATTGACTTCTTCATGCCTGATAAATTCTAGCCATTTGTTTTGTTATCAACGACCTGAAATCCATCAAAAACTCTACCCCTAAGCCCTTGATCAACACCCTGATTAGTTCTCCACCATTGGATCTCAGTTGGATTGTGTTAACAATTGTTGGATCATGCTTAGATGAAGCCTGGGTCCTAATCAAACTAGAAATCACTTTCAACCATTGGATGCCAACTAGGAGTGATGAGAACCATCAGATGGTGCTTCCTTGTAACCGTAGACCGCCATGGATTGGGCTTCATGAAGACTGCAACCAATCGCCGTGCCGCTTGCCACCTAAAATTACCAATCTACCCTCATGAGCCATGTGGGTTTTTTTTGTAAACCCCTCAAGGGTTCAGGTCCACCATGCGGTGCACTCTAATTCACTATGCCTGCTGAGCTAGCAATCAATCCACCATAGACCGCATGAGGAGATGATGTCACCTTGACGTCAACCAAATAGTGGAGCTGGGCCGCGGACTTGCTTGCGTGTGGGCTCTGGTGAGCTGCATCACTGATGGGCTAAGCTCGCATTTGGTTTGGTTCAACCAGTGGTTGGGCCAGGTTCGCTGCTGGACTGATTTGCTAGACCGATCGATCGGCCGATCTAAACTTTTTTCTTTTAAACTTTTGGGCTTCATATCTTTTCTGTTTTACCTCCAATTTGAGTAAAATTTATTCTGTTAGAACCCATAAATCAAGCTCTTCACATTGATGAGCTTCATTTCTAAAAAATATTAATAAAAATATTAATTTTTTAAAATAAATATTAATTAATATATAATTTATGATAATTATTTCATAATTTGTGATAATTATCATACCCCCCAACTTAAGTTTTACTCATCCTCATGTAAAAAGAAAAAATAGAAACATGTACTGACTCGATGAGATATGAAAGTTTCTTCAGGTCATTCTAAAGTCAGTTGATACCAAGTTAAAAATTTAAGAAATACGTCATTAGATTATTAATTCTATCCCAAATAGTGGTTAAGTGAAGAACATAAAATTTTAGAGCTTTTTTTTATCAATTCCTCACCTTTATTTTTTAAATCCTCTATCTTTAGTTTGGACTAGAGTTTTTTTTCAGTCAGTGCAATGTTTTAATCTCTTAAGCTTTCTATTTGACCCTCATAGTGAGCTTTGGACCAATGACTCCCAAATCAGTTGGCTTTAGGGCATTAGATGTAGAACACCCCTTGAGCTTACTAACTCGAATCAAATAGACTACAGGTTAGAACTAACTATATAGCAAGCTTCTTCATATTGCCCACTTTTTGATGTGAATAATATTGCTTACTTAGGCAACGAGACCTGATTACTCGGTAGGAGACCAATGTTTAGAACTTACTCTTTATTTTTTTAATTTTTTTCATTCATACCTATATAAAGTAGATTCTTTATTGAATATAGGCTGGAAGAAAAATTTTTAAAATTTTTTTATTTTTTTTCACTCATGCCTATATAAAGTAGATTCTTTATTGAATATAGGTTAGAAGAAGATTTTAAAATCACTTAGAAGTTTATCTGTTCTAAACCTAACTATTTATTAGATTTTCTTAATAATTTGATTCTCAGTATTTCAAAAATTCTCTAGACCATTAATCAATCATCAATTAAAATATCTGAAAAACTTTAAATTAGCACAAAATTAGGTATATAAGACTAATTATTACCATACTTGAGGATTTAATTATTTTTATTTATCCTTCCTTCCTAACTTAATTTTTATTATCCTTAATAGAGGAAAGAATAATAGAGTATGATAGATGTCAAGAAAATAACAAAAAAAATAATAAGAAAAGAGTTCATCTAGTTTAATATATTTTTGGTCTCGGCCTGGGTTTTAATTGTTCTTCGTCTAGCATGGATTTGTAGTTCTTCCTCCAACTTAGTCCTAAAGAAAGATAAGCTAAAAACAAAAAAGAAAATTTTGATGTAAAAAGTTGGAACTAGATTGCCTCCCAGTAAGGGCTATGTTTAACGTCTTCAGTCGGACCTTATGAAGGTATAATCAATTTTAGCACATCCTTCAAAGTTCCAAAAAGATAAAGCCAATCAGGAGGCCTTATCATCATGGTGGTAAAATATTCATGAAATGCTTTTCGATGATTAAACTTAGCCCTAATCAATAATGTATTCAAAGCAAACAAGTTATACCAGAATTTAAAATTATTATAGTTTTTAGGATGATCAAGAAGGGATTATGTTTGATGAGCTAAAATCGGGGGTGGTGGTTTAGGAATTTCTTCAATTATAACCTGATCTACCCCACTTCCTTTCTTGGGTATACTATGTCTTAACATCAACTCTTCCTAATCAAAATCATATCATTTTTTTTAAATTAATTTTAAATCTACCTCTATACATCATTTTAATATTATGGATAAATTTTGAAGGCCATCCTCAAAAGTAGTGCCAAATATAGAAAAATTATTCATAAAATAGTTATCCCTTATTTTAGTAATATCCCATCCAACAGCTTTTTATGCACTTTTAGAACACCTATAAGTTGATCTTCCTAGGTAGGTATCACTGGTAGGGTAGCAGTAAGTATATCAGAAAGTGGCTTCAATTCTAAATCAGTTGGTGGTTCTAACAAGGGAGCTGTTGATAGGCTAGATGGAGGCTCAAGTATTTTAATCTATAGTGAGGTGGTTTTAAGGTAGGGTGTATCTACTTGATCATTAACTTCTATATTGTACCCATCGTCATCAAAATCGTCCACCTCATAATGAGTTAAATAGGAATTTAATGAATTTTGAAAAAAAAATTATGGGTGAAGCTTTCTCTAGTGTGTTATTCACTTATGGTCCTTGGAAAGTCTCTATTGATTCCATCATCTCATCAATTAGTCCTCCCTTTCCGTTAAAAGAATTTGATGATTCTAGGACACTTGAGAAAGGATCCGTAGGTAAATAAGATGATGATGAAATTGATTCATCCCATCATTCTTATTCTTTTTTATACTTTGCTATCTCAGTAATATGATTTAAGAGGGTCTTTTTGGTCGTGCAAGGTTGTTGCATGACCATAGGTAAAGAAGATTGAAGGAAAAATCCTATTTTTCCAGCACAGGATCATTCAGATCTGATTAGATCTGAAGAAATATTTCAAAAAAAATTTTCTATGATCTTAATCAGATTTGAGATATCTCGGATCTGATCCTAAAGATTTGATATTAAAAATTAAAAATTAAATTAAATCTAATTTAATTTCATACCTTTGTTTTGGATAATCTGATTATCCTACGATGATCCTGATTAATCCTGAGGTTCTAGAAGGAGCCACGCACGTGCTTGGCCTCTACCAGTGCCACTCGAGCAAGATCTGGAGGTCTTCTCCTTCTGAATTATCTCTTCAAAAATTAGATCTGGATCTAATCTTGAAGTTCTTCAAAACTTCTTTGAAGAAGTAGCGGTCATCTCTTTCAGCAGTGCTACCTTCTTCCTGATTTGGGTGCCTTTCTTCCTTGGATTGCACTTAAACCCGTGCCTAACTTTTTTGGGCATGGAAAGGAGAGAGAGAGAGAATCAGAGGGAGGCATGAAATAGAGGAGGGCAGCCTTGCGACATGGTGAAAGAAAGAAGTTCTCTAACCCTAGGCACAGACAGGGTTTAAATAGATCCTGTTATGCCATGCAGTGCCAAATCATCCCGACCAATTAAAGGCCTTTATTCAATTAGATCTAAATCTGATTGATGGAATGATGTCATCTAATTCAATTAGATGAGAGTCTCTCAAAAATTCACATAGGCGGTGCCAAGATTGGATAATGCAAAAGTCTTTGGCACCTAGATGTTTAAACCCATCAAGAAACCCTGGAGTCCCATCTGCATGGGACTCCATCTCATATCCACATGGGGTGCACACCTAAGGCAACATGCACCCTCTCTTTTGCCTCTTTTAGTAGGGGGACAAGAGCCCTAGGTGCTTGCCTATTGGCACATGACACATGGACCTATGTCCAAGTGTCCAGGGTCAACTGTTGACCTATGTTCAAAAACAAGAATTAGCAGGTCACATGAATTGGCAAGCATTGTCTTAAATCCATTTAATGAATTAAGACAATCTTTTTTTGATATGGACAAACTTCAAACAAACTAAGACAAGGTTTCTATATGAGTCCAAATAAATTTGGCTCAGCCGAGATGAACCAAAATGATTACAAAAGAAGAATGTTAGGCTCAATCATGTGCTAGCACGATTTTCTTGAACCTAATTGAATCTAATCCAAATTAATTGAACTGAATTAGTGCAATTGATGACATCCAGACCCAAATCCTTATTTATGTGATCCAGTTAGATTCAGTTCCGTATGGTAATGAGATATGTCATAATTTCTATCATCGACATTATCGAAACACCTTTCGATGGACCAAAACTTTTCTGATTCATATAATTAGAATTACCGATCATCTAAATTATTCTAATTGCTCTCAAAATCCACCAGTGACACCTACTAGTATATGATGGCAATCCATCAAAACTAAAAGCGAACCTCTTAGTGCAACTACCTATGTGATTGGATTCTTCTATCTTGAGCTTTGATAGGATTAGGGTTAAGATGAACTCGTCAAACCCAATATCCATCATATGTATTAATCATTTGATTCGAGTCCAATGTAAAACTCTAATAGAAACTCTTTCTATCATCTTCACTCTGCCATGGCTATGGGCTTAAGGACTCAATCTCATGATTATCATAGGACTGCTCCTCATCTATCGAGATAGATAGATCCCCTATTGGTGCAATCCAATTCCTACAATGAACATGCTATAGCCAACATACACCTCAGAATTCCAAATGGCTAGGAGATCGAGTTATGATATAGTCAAACTATAACATCATCAAGGTAAACTGCCGATGCACCTCAGGTCAAAGAACCAGACACACCACTGCAGCAACGAGTCAGTCATCAATGAGAAGGTAGACTTCCTTATGACTGCTCGAGGTGGTCACGCTCAGTGCCCTCGTTCTCTAATGAGTACCTATACTCTCGCTCCAATATCTCCACACTATAGACTCAAGACACATCTATCCTAAAAAAGCGATCGTACATCAATCTTTTGGATCAATCACCATCCTCGTGATGATCCTACGGTCGGGAGTAGTTTATGAGTTAAATATGAAAATTCATGTCTTAAATTTTCAACTCTTGAAAATATGAATTATCATTATCATTAACTCAAAGGATGTATCATAGATACTTTAAATACACACTATGATAAAAAGTAATTTATTTATTAATTTATAGTTAAAATTATAAAATTATCCTTAGAAGTATATCATAAGTGTCAATCAATCTGGCTTCTAGGACACACATCTAACAAACTTACGCTTGACCTAAAGCCAATTGGCTAAAAATCTAAGTCCCATTTTCTCAAGATGGGCTTCGATCTTCTACTGGTTCAATGGCTTTGTCAGTGGATCAGCCGCATTGTCTGCAGTATCGACTCTCCTGATCTCAACGTATCTCTTCTCGAGGTAATCGTGGATGAGGTGGTATCACCGCTCAACATGATTAAATTTCTAGTGAGACCTTGGCTCCTTAGCTAGAGCTATGGCATCATTATTGTCGTAGTACAGAGGGACGACATCTGATGGCATTCACTCCAAGCTTCTATGGTGCAAACTTTCTTATACCAGAATGCTTCCTTTGCAGCCTCTGATGCAGCGATATATTCTGCTTCCTATGGTGGAATCTGCTATCACAGTTCTGCTTGGAACTCTTCCAACTGACAGCTCCACCATTGCACATAAATAGACTTCCAGATGTCGACTTTCGATCATCTATATCGGACATGAAATCCGAGTCTGTGTATCCCTGGACTTGGAGTTCTCCATTACCAAAGACCAAAATCATATCCTTAGTTCTTCTCAAGTACTTAAGGATACATTTCATAGAAGTCCAGTGTTCTTCATCTGGATTTGACTGATATCTGCTTGTGACACTCACAGCATGGGCTATATCAGGTCGTGTACATAGCATGGCATACATGAGGCTCCCTATTGCAGAAGCATAAGGGATCTTGCTCATGCATTCTATTTCCTCAGGTGTGCTAGGGCACATCTTCTTGGAAAGATGAATACCATGTCTGAAGGGTATTAATCCCCTCTTAGAGTTTTCCATACTAAACCTCTTTAGCACTTCCTCTATGTACATCTTCTGTGAAAGTCCTAGCATCCTATTCGGTCTATCCCTATAGACCTTAATTCCTAGAATAAAGGATGCTTCACCTAGGTCTTTCATGGAGAATTCCTTGGACAACCATATTTTGACTGTCGTCAACATGGGAATATCATTTCCAATAAGGAGGATGTCATCCACGTACAATACGAGGAAGACAACAGCGCTCCCACTGACCTTTTTGAAGACACAAGGTTTCTCCTTCATTTTTGATGAAACCAAATGATTTTGATCACATCATTGAAATGAGTGTTCCAGCTTGAGATGCTTGCTTAAGTCCATATATGGACCTTTGCAGCTTGCAAACCTTGTGATCAGTATCACTGGATGTGAAACCTAGCGGCTGTTCCATATAGATATCTTCCTCAAGATATCCATTTAAGAATGCCATTTTCACGTCCATTTGCCATATTTCATAATCAAAATAGGCTGCAACAGCAAGCAATGTGCGGATGGATTTTAGCATAGCCTACTGGGAAAAGGTATCCTGATAGTCAATGCCTTCGCATTGACTATAACCTTTTGCCACTAGTCTAGCCTTGAATGTCTCCACATTTCCATCTGCACCAATCTTTCTCTTGAAGATCCATTTACACCCAATAGGTACTATACCTTCTGGTGGATCTACCAAGGTCCAGACTTGGTTTGAGTGCATCGAGTCAATTTCTGACTGCATTGCCTCTAGCCATTTCTCGGAGTCGATATCTGATATCGCCTCGTTGTAGGTTTTGGGATCATCACCATGAAGCACCATTACCTATGAGGAAATATTTTCTCTACTTTCTCTGAAATAAGTACCTAAGTATCTTTCAGGGGGATGGAAAAACTCTTTCCGATCTACGAGGTGGAGGAGGTAGTGTTCTTATTGGCTCAACCTGATTTGGTTCCAATTGGTCCTTAGCTCGTTTCTACTTGTGAGACTTTCTCATCAAGCTTAATCTGCTTTCCAATGCCGCTATCTTGAATAAACTATTTTTCAAGAAAGATGGCATGTCGACTCACAATCACATTATGGATCTTCTGGAATGTAGAAATAGTATCCTAATGACTCTTTAGGATATCCTATGAATCGAGCTCTAAAGGACCTAAACTCTAACTTGTCCGCTTGTTGTCTTTTGACATGAGCCGGACAACCCCAAATTCTGAGATGACTCAGACTTGGTTTCTTACCATGCCATATCTCATACGGTGTGGTAGGAATGGTTCTTAGAGGAAAACCCTATTCAGTAGATATATATGTGAAGTTAACAATGAAAGTCCCCAAAGAAAATCAGGAAGGTCTGTGAAGCTCATCATGGATCGGACCATATCCTAATAGGATCCGATTTCTCCATTCTGAAATCCCGTTGAGTTGAGGTGTTCCTGGTGGAGTCCATTGAGAGACTATGCCATTTTTCTTAAGATAGTCTAGAAATTTTCGACTAAGGTATTCACCTCCTCGATCTGATCGAAGAACCTTAATGGATTTTTTTAGTTTATTTTTCTACTTCATGTCTGAATTTCTTGAACTTTTCAAAAGCTTCAGACTTGTGTCTCATAAGATACACATATCCATACCTAGATAAATCATCGATAAAGATAATGAAGTAGACAAAATTGCCTCTAGCCGGCACATCAAATGGGCCGCACACATCAGTATGTACTAGGGCAAGGAGATCTGTGGCCCTTTCCCCATGTCCTACAAAAGGAAAGTTTGGTCATTTTGCCTTGAAGACATAGATTCACAAGTTGGATATGACTCGAGAAGTCAATGGACTCAATAGCCTGGATTTTTCTCCTAATTTGTTGATCCTATCTTCTGCTATATGACCTAATCTCAGGTGCCATAGATACCTATCATTTGGACTATCCCTAGGTCACTTTGATTATGGCATTCACGTTTTGCTCGATAGTTAAGAATAGATACATCAATATGTAGCTGATAAAGACCATTAATAAGGAAAACCACTTGCAATTTTATTTCTTTCATAAAGAATGTTACAATGGTCCTTAAGAGAAGGTAATCACATAGCCTTCTTAGTGCTAAGCATGAAACAGAAATCAAATTTCTGCTAGCTGCAGGCACATAATAACAGTCTTTCAAAACTAAGTCTAAACCAGATGGTAATCGAAGAGGGTATGTTTTCCATGGCTACTGCAGCAACTCTTGCTCCATTTTCGATGCATAGGATCATGTCTCCATCCCTCAGCCTCCTGCTATCCTCAAGATCCTGCATAGAAGTGCACAGAGTGAGCACTAGAACCAGAGTCAAGCACCCAACTGGATGCAGAAGAAATCATAAGGATTAGACTCAATAACGAGCATACCTCCAGAAGGACCTGCCTCCTTCTTGTTCTTCAGGGTGGCCAGGTAAGTAGGGCAGTTCCGCTTTCCAATGGCCGTCAGCTGTTGCAATGGAAAATACTTTTCCTTTGTCAGCGGCCTTTTTCTTCAGCTCTGCCTTCTTCTTCTTTCCCTCCTTCCACCTTCTGCTTTTTCACAGACTTCTTTTTCTTTCCTAAAAGACTTTCTTCTTGGAAGAAGTCCGTTCCATAGCAAGAACTGAGCCTTTAGAACCTTTCATAGAAAGCTCAGCGGTAACCAGCATGTTCATTAAGTTCGGCCAAGGAATTTTGAAGTTTATGCATATGGTAAGTTCATGATGAACTGCCCATATGCATCAGTCAAGGATTGCAGAATTATATCAATCTCTGCAGATCCAAGTCTAACTTCACACCGAGCTTCTCAAGCTCTTTCCAAGTCCTTGATCATCATCAGACAATGATCTTGGACTGACTGCCCATCATGCATCTTAGCCTTAAAATAGTCATTTAGTGACTTGATACTTGGCTGTGCGACTCTGTTCACCAAACATCTCTTATAGGTGAGCCAACATTTGGCGAGCAGTCCTTGATATCTTCATGTTGGCGCTGGAGCTCATCAGACATCGAGCCCAACATGTAATATCTGGCCTTATTATCTTCATCTATCCATTTTCTCAAGAGATGCTCTCTGTTCAGTGGATGGACGGGACTGGTAAGGTGGGAGGGATCCTGATCCAATACATGGAGTTAACTTCTCAAAACCCAAAATAATTTTAAAGTTCTGAGCCAATCCTTATAATTGGGTCCGGTCAGTCTATGTGTGTCCAGGATACGTGGGCTAATGGGATTGGACGCAGACATTTTCCTGTAGAGAGTCAAAGTTTTCTAGTTAGATATTGTATAATTAGACTTGACCAATTTATTTAGAAATTTTATTTTTAAATAAATTAGCTTCCACTATTTTCTCGGATCCCTACACTTCCTCTGTAGAGATGCAAAAATCTCCATGATTAATGATTTCTAGTGGGATGGTGCGGTCCCACCAACTGACTCATCACCTCACCTAATAGTTATTGGTGATGGGTTAGCCAATGAGTGAACAACTCTTGTTCAATGATTCTCTAATCATGGTGCACCCAAACTTGGATCTCTAATTCATGAATCTCATCATGTATTGAAATATTGATCCACTCCTTAGTTAAGTCAGACCCACCATTTGCATAGATTGAATTTCCTAATTGAGTCTCTCACCGTATCCGAAATATTGAGCCCAACTCATCCTCCAGCCCATAGCATCCAATGCCTAATAGACATGGTTGCATCTTTCTAGTGCAACTGAAGCCACTGTATCCAGCCGAGAATAATCAACCCCGGAAAAGGGCCCGCACATCTACAATGGTGGAAGACCTTAGACTTAATCTTTTCTTAGGGAGAATTTGATTTAGGTCTCATTAAACTAGACTTGACATAGTCATAACAATTATGACTAACCTAGTGGCATGGGTTAGCTCGGATTATTGACCACCTCAAGATCAGAACTGAGTCATACAATATGGCCAGGTAAGTGAGATCGGTGGAAGGGATATGCCATTAACTCGACAAGAATGCATTCAAGTCGAGTAGCTTCCCAATTAAAAATCAGTCGATCGTATCTGCCAAGACTTACCTTAGACACCGAATTATTGAATCAGAACCAATTGAGTTAGCCTACAATTTAGGCTCGAACCATGGAGCCAAATTAGGTCTTGACTTGATCGAGTCACACTTAATGTGATTCGATCTTGATCCAAACTTAATCGTATTAGGCTGATCAAATCTAAGCTTTCTTTGATCCCACCTAACCAACTCTTGATTTGGTTTGATCAACCGCTTAGACCTAATTGAGCTACCCAAGCCCGAACCTTATTTTATGAATATGTCCTAAATCTAAAAATTTATAATTTTTAAACCTAATTAATTTCATAATCTTAATCCTTAATTAAGTTTTGGGTTCATGAACAAAACATGTAATAAAATTCTAGGATTTTAGGATCTAAAATTTTATAAAAAAATAAGTTTTGATTTTTGATTAAGGAACGAACGCAGCAACACTCCTACACATCATAAGAACACCCCATCGAATGGGAAGGAGAGGGCCTTTAAACCCCTTACTTTGTTCTTATGATCGGACGGCCTAAGGAGAATGTCTTAATCAGGAAATATAATTTCTACTATAAAACTAGTTTTCAGATCTAAATCATATATCTCATATACAATTAATGATCTAACTTATGGCATATTTTGCATACATCTCATGTATCATAACTAAATTAAACATGCATATTTTCAGATCTAAATTATCATATATAATAATCTAAAAAATTAGAATTTAAATTTGATCATATCAAAAATAAAATCTAATTCTAGATAATTTTGTAGAACTATTCTATAACTAGCTAAGCATGCATCTTTTATATTTCATATGAATAAAATAAAAATTAAAAATTTTATTTTCTATTTTTTAGATCTAATTATAATAATTATAATATTAAAAATATAAAAATAAATTAGATCTAAAATTATATTTAATCAATTTAATAATATGATTATACTAGACTACACATAAAACTATTCTATTCCTAGTCTTGTCATGCATCTCATACATTATAGATCTAAATCATAAATTTTTAATTTTTTAATTTTAGATCTAATCATATCTGATGTGATATCTAAAATTTTTTAATATTAGCTCATAAATAAAAATTAAATTAGATCTAAAATAGATCTGATGAACTGCCAACCTGGCTCTAATACCAGTTGAAGAAAAAATCTTATTTTTCTGGCACAGGATCATTCAGATCTGATTGGATCTAAAGAAATATTTTAAAAAAAATTTTCTATAATTCTAATTAGATTTGATACATCTCAGATCTAATCCTAAATATCTAATATTAAAATTAAAAATTAAATTAAATCTAATTTAATTTCATATCTTTATTTTGGGTAATTAGATTATCCTACGATGATCCTGATTGATCCTGAGGTTTTGGAAGGAGCCTCGCATGTGCCTGATCTCTACCGATATCCATTCAAATAGAATCTAGAGGTCTTCTCTTTCTAAATCATCTCTTCAAAAATCAAATCTGAATTTGATCTTGAAGTTCTTCAAAACTTTTTTGAAGAAGCAGCGGTCGTCTCTTTCAGCAGTGCTACCTTCTTCCTGATCTGGGCACCTTTCTTCCTTGGATTGCATTTGAATCCCTGCCCAACTCTGTTGGATAGGGAGAGGAGAGAGAGAGGATTAGAGGGAGGCATGGAATAGAGGGGGGCAACCTTACAGCATGGTGAAAGGGAGAAGCTCTCTAACCCTAGGCACAGATAGGGTTTAAATAGACCTTATTGCGCCATGCAGTGCCACATCATCCCAGCCAATCAGAGGCCTTCATTCAATTAGATCTAAATCTGATTGATAGAATGATGTCATCTGATCCAATCAAATGAGAGTTCCTCAAAAATCCACATAGGTGGTGCCAAGATTGGATAAAGCAAAAGTCTTTGAAGCCTAGGTGTTTAAACCCATCAAGAAACCCTGGAGTCCCATCTGCATGGGACTTCATCTCTTATCCACATGGGGCGCATGCCTAGGGTGGCATGCTAGGCATGCACCCTATCTCTTGCCTCTTTTAGTAGGGGGACAAGAGCCCTAAGTGCTCTCCTATTGGCGCATGATACATGGCCCTATGTCCAAGTGTCCAGGGTCAACTATTGACCTACGTTCAAAAATAGAAATTAGCAGGTGACAGGAATTAGCAAGTGTTGTCTTAAATCTATCTAATGAATTAAGATAATCTTTTTCTAATCTGAACAAGCTTCAATTAGACTAAGATAAGATTCCTGAGTGAGCCCAAATAAATTTGGCTCAGTCGAGACGAACCAAAATGATTACAAAAGAAGAATGTTAGGCTCAATCGTGTGCTAACATGATTTTCTTGAACCTAATTGAATCTAATCCAAATCAATTGAACTAGATTAGTGCAATTGATGACATCCAGACCCATACCCTTATTTGTGTGACCTAGTTAGGTTTAGTTTCGTATGATAATGAGACATGTCGTGATCTCTATTATTGACATCATCAAAATATCTTTCGATGGACGAAAACTTTTCTGATTCATACAATTAGAATGATCGATCATCTAAATCATTCTAATTGCTCCCAAAATCTACCAGTGATACCTTATAGTATATGGTGGCAATCCATTAGAATCGAAAGTGAATCTCTCGGTGTAGCTACCTATGTGATTGGATTCTTCTATCTTGAGCCCTAATAGGATTAGGGTTAAGGTGAACTCATCAAATCCAATATCCATCATATGAATTAATCATTCAATTTGAGTCCAATGTGAAACTATAATAGAAACTCTTTTTTTCATCTTCACTTTGCCATGACCATGGACTTAAGGACTCAATCTCATGATTATTATAGGACTGCTCCTCATCTACTGAGGTGGACAGATGCCCTATTGGTGCAATCCAATTCTTACAATGAACATGCTATAGTCTACATACACCTCAGAATTTTAAATGGCTTGGAGATCGAGTTATGGTGTAGTCAAACTATAACACCCTCAAGAAGAACTGTCGATGCACCTCAGGTCAAAGAACCAGACACATCACTATAGCAATGAGTCAGTCATCGACGAGAAGGTAGACTTTCTCATGACTGCTCGAGGTGGTCACGCTTAGTACCCTAATTTTCTAATGAATATCTGTACTCTTACTTCGATGTCTCCACACCATAGACTCAAGATACATCTATCCTAGAAAAATGATCATACACCAATCTTTCGAATCGATCACCATCCTCATGATGATCCTACTATCAGAAGCAATTTACGAGTTAATTATGAAAATTCATGTCTTAAATTTTCAACTCTCGAAAATATGAATTATCATTATCATTAACTCAAAAGATATATCACAAACACTTTAAATATACACTGTAATAGAAAATAATCTATTTATTAATTTATAGTCAAGATTATAAAATTGTCCTTAGAAGTGTATTATATGTGCCAGCCAATCTGGCTTCTAAGACACACATCTAATAAAGATGATGATGAAAATGATTTATCCCACCATTTTTGTTCTGCCCTATACCTTATTGCCTCATTAACATGGTCTAAAAGGGTATTTTTAATTGTGCAAGGTTATTTAATGACCCTTTTTTTTTCAAGAGTTATATGTGATTGTTCGAGAAAAGTTATAGGGACATTAAAATTTCTAGTTAGGTATGGTCTCTTATGGTCACTCTCGGGTTGATTAGAAAACTCTCTTTTCTCTTGCTAATTGAATGTAAGCCTTTGCTTCTCTAGTTCTTTAAAGGTTTGCATAAGATCATTTTGTAACTTTATCATGACTTCTAAGCATTTTTCTAAAGAATTAAGCCTTTGATCCTCTAGATTATTTAATGGTTGATTGGTAAATTCTAACTCATCTACTGCTTGCTAAATTCTCTCCTTAAAATTTGATTCATTGTTATTTGGAGAACATTAATATTGTGGGTAGGGCATATCATAATGTGCATCCATAAATATAAGTCTTTGTGGCATCGGCATGTGTGATTGCCATGAAAAATTTGGTTGAGTCCCCCAGCTTGGATTATAAGTATTATAGTATTGGTTATTTACTGATCTATAGGTTATTTAGGTTTGATCTTGATAAACTTGCTTATACATATACTCAAGAAATTGGTGTGGGCATTCACTTGCATAATAGATGGGGCTCGAATAAATTGTACAAACTTATTATGTAGGAAGAAAAGAAGAATATGAAGAGTATCTGATGGCTATTAGACTATTTAATCTATGGGACAGCTCATCCACTCTACTTTTGAGATCCATCTCAGATTATTCTGATAATTTAAATATGTGCAATGAAGAATTCTAGATCAGAGCAATCCTCTTTTAATTATTTTTATTTTACTATATTTTATTAAAAAGAATAAGAAAAGAGATGAGGAGAGAGAATTCTAAAGATGAGAACCTAGAGGATCCTAGATCTAGAGATGATAGGGGAGATTATTTTAATTAGGGTTTAAATTATAATGGCAAATAAGTTAAGCAAACATGGACTCTATTGAAGGAAAAATCCTGATTTTTTGGAGCAGATTCATTAAGATCTGATTGGATCAAGAGGTATATTTAAAAATTTTTCTCTTAGATCTTAATTAGATCTGACACATTTCAGATCTAATTTTATGATCTGATAAATAAAAAAAATTAAATTAAATTAATTTTAAATTAATTTATCTTGATTCTGGGTAATTGATTACTCAATGATGATCGTACCGAATCCCTGAGGTTCTGGATCTAGCCACGCAAGCGTCTGACCTCTACCGGTATCCACTCATGCTGAATCTGGAGATCTTCTCCTTCTCTTTCTTTTCTCCAAAAATTAGATTTGGATCTGATTTGGAGGATCTTCAAAACTTCTTCTAAAGATCACCCATTGTCTCTACAGCAGTGCTGCCTTCTTCCTTTTTCGTCAGCCTTTTCTTGACTGACTCACACTAATCTGAAGGCCCAACTTCCTTGAGCGTGGAGAAGAGGGAGAGGGCCAGATGATGGCGTGGAGAAGGGAGAGGGCAGCCTTGGGGCATGGCTTAGAGGAGGAGTCACAAAGGTGGGTGCAGATAGGGTCTTTTTATAGATTCTGCTGCGCCGTGCAGTGCTGCATCACTCCGATCAATCACGTTGCTTCATGCAATCAGATCTAAATCTGATTGGTAGGATGACATCACCTGATCCAATCAAATGAGAGACCCATAGATTCATCCTAAGGTGGCGCCTAAGACTGATCAAAGTCTATAGGTGAGGGTCACCTAGTTTGAATCCAATAAGCAACCTAGAGTCCCATCCGTATGGGACTCCAGCATCCCTATCCATGGGCGCACGCCATCCTAGGCATGCACCCCCTTCTTTGCCAATTTCCAAAGAGGGGACAAGCCCCCTACCAGCTCTCCAATAGGTGCATGACACATGGGCAGATGTCCAAGGGTCAAAGGTCAACGTTTGACCAAGTCAAAGGTATAAGAATTAGCAGGTCAAAGACGAAAAATGGCAGGTGATCTCAAAAATTAGGTATCTCATAAATTAAGACAACCTTTTCTGACTTGGACAAGCTCCAGTCAGACCATATGAAGGCCTCTGATTGAGCACAAACTCCTTTGGCTCAGTCGAGACAACTATTTATGATAGCAAAAGAAGAACGTTAGGTTCAATCGAGTGCTAGCACGATTTTCTTGAACCTAATTGAATCTCATTCAGATCAATTGAACTAGATTAGTTCAATTGATGATCATCCAGATTCAAACCCTTGTTTGTGTGATCCAGTTAGGTTCAGTTCTGTATGGTAATGGGATATGTCATGATCTCTATCATCGACATCATCGAAACTCCTTTCGATGGATCAGAACTCTTCTGATTCAGACAAGCTAGAATGATCGATCATCTAAATCATTCTAATTGCTCCCAAAATCCACCAGTGACACCTAGCAGTATATGGTGGCAACCCATCAGAGCTGAAAATGCGAACCTCTTGGTGTAGCTACCTGTGTGATTAAGTTCTTCTATCTTGAGCCCCGATCAGATTAGGGTTAAGGTGAACTCGTCAAACCCTAGTTTCTGTCATATGATGTAATCATTCGATTCAAGTCCGATGTGAAAATCTAAATAGAAACTCTTTCTATTATTTCACTCTGCCATGGCCATGGGCTTATGGACTTGATTCTCATGATCATCATAGGGCTGCTCCTCATACCACCGAGGTAGATAGATTCCATCTTGATGCAATCCAGTTCCTACAATGAACATGCTATAGCCAACATACACCTCAGGATTCCGAATGGCTAGGAGACCGAGTAATGGTGTAGTCAAACTATAACACCCTCAAGGTGAACTGCCGATGCACCTCAGGTCAAAGAACCAGACACACCACTGCAGCATCGAGTCAGTCATTGACGAGAAGGTAGACTTCCTAATGACTACTCAAGGTGGTCACGCTCAGTGCCCTCGTTCTCTAACGAGTACCTATACTCTCGCTCCGGTGTCTCCACACCGTAGACTCAAGACTCATCTACTAAAGAGAAGCGATTGTACACCAACCTTTTGGATCAATCACCATCCTCATGATGATCCTATGGTCAGGAGCATTTTATGAGTTAATAATGATTATTCATGTCTTAAATTTTCAACTCTTGAAAATATGAATTATCATTACCATTAACTCAAAGGGATGTATCACAGACACTAAATACACATATGTGATAGAAAATAACCCATTTTATTATTTATAGTCAAAATTATAATTTTGCCCCTTAGAAGTGTATTACAAGTGTCAGCCAATTCTGGCTTCTAGGGCACATATATCTAACAATCTCCCACTTGTCCTAAAGCCAATTGGCTACAAGTCTAAGTCCCATCTTCTCAAGGTGGGCTTCGATCTTCTGCTGGCCCAACGGCTTTGTAAGTGGGTCTGCCGCATTATCTGCGGAGTTCGACTCTCTTGACCTCGACGTAACCCTTCTCGAGGTAATCGCGGATGAGGTGGTATCGCCGCTCAATGTGCTTGGATTTTTGGTGAGACCTCGGCTCCTTAGCAAGGGCTATGGCGCCATTGTTGTCGCAGTATAGAGGAATGGCATCTGATGGCATTACTCCGATTTCTGCAGCAAACTTCTTGTACCAGAATGCTTCCTTCGCAGCCTTCTGATGCAGCGATATATTCTGCTTCCATGGTGGAATCTGCTATCACTGTTTGCTTGGAACTCTTCCAAGCTGACAGCACCACCATTGCACACAAACAGACTCCCAGATGTCGACTTTCGATCATCTATATCGGACATAAAATCCGAGTCTGTATATCCCTGGACTTGGAGTTCTCCATTACCAAAGACCAACATCATATCCTTAGTTCTTCTCAAGTACTTAAGGATACATTTCACAGAAGTCCAGTGTTCTTCACCTGGATTTGACTGATATCTGCTTGTGACACTCACAGCATGGGCTATATCAGGTCGTGTACATAAGCATGGCATACATGAGGCTCCCTATTGCAGAAGCATAAGGGATCTTGCTCATGCATTCTATTTCCTCAGGTGTGCTAGGGCACATCTTCTTGGAAAGATGAATGCCATGTCTGAAGGGTATTAATCCCCTCTTAGAGTTTTCCATACTAAACCTCTTTAGTACTTCCTCTATGTACATCTTCTGTGAAAGTCCTAGCATCCTATTCGGTCTATCTCTATAGACCTTAATTCCTAGAATAAAGGATGCTTCTCCTAGGTCTTTCATGGAGAATTCTTTGGATAACCATATTTTAACTATGGTCAACATGGGAATATCATTCCCAATAAGGAGGATGTCATCCACGTACAATACGAGGAAGACAACAGCGCTCCCACTGACCTTTTTGAAGACACATGGTTCCTCCTCATTTTTGATGAAACCAAATAATTTTGATCACATCATTAAAATGAGTATTCCAGCTTGAGATGCTTGCTTAAGTCCATATATGGACCTTTGCAGCTTGCAAACCTTGTGATCAGTATCACTGGATGTGAAACCTAGCGGCTGTTCCATATAGATATCTTCCTCAAGATATCCATTTAAGAATGCCATTTTCACGTCCATTTGCCATATTTCATAATCGAAATAGGCTGCAACAGCAAGCAATGTGCGGATGGATTTTAGCATAGCTACTGGGAAAAGGTATCCTGATAGTCAATGCCTTCGCGTTGACTATAACCTTTTGCCACTAATCTAGCCTTGAATGTCTCCACATTTCCATCTGCACCAATCTTTCTCTTGAAGATCCATTTACACCCAATAGGTACTATACCTTCTGGTGGATCTACCAAGGTCCAGACTTGGTTTGAGTGCATCGAGTCAATTTCTGACTTCATTGCCTCTAACCATTTCTCGGAGTCGATATCTGATATCGCCTCATTATAGGTTTTGGGATCATCACCATGAACCACCATTACCTATGAGGAACATTTTCTCTACTTCCTCTGAAATAAGTACCTAAGTATCTTTCAGGGGGATGGAAAACTCTTTTCGATCTACGAGGTGGAGGAGGTAGTGTTTTATTGGCTCAACCTGATTTGGTTCCAATTTGGTCCTTAGCTCGTTGCTACTTGTGAGACTTTCTCATCAAGCTTGATCTGCTTTCCAATGCCGCTATCTTGAATAAACTATTTTTCAAGAAAGATGGCATGTCGACTCACAATCACATTGTGGATCTTCTGGAATGTAGAAATAAGTATCCTAATGACTCTTTAGGATATCCTATGAATCGAGCTCTAAAGGACCTAAACTCTAACTTGTCCGCTTGTTGTCTTTTGACATGAGCCGGACAACCCCAAATTCTGAGATGACTCAGACTTGGTTTCTTACCATGCCATATCTCATACGGTGTGGTAGGAACGGTTTTAGAAGGAACCCTATTCAGTAAGTAATATTGAAGTTAACAAACAGTATCCCCAAAGAAAATCAGGAAGGTCTGTGAAGCTCATCATGGATCGGACCATATCCTAATAGAGTCCGATTTCTCCATTCTGAAATCCCATTGAGTTGAGGTGTTCCTGGTGGAGTCCATTGAGAGACTATGCCATTTTTCTTGAGATAGTCTAGGAATTTTCGGACTAAGGTATTCACCTCCTCGATCTGATCGAAGAACCTTAATGGATTTTTCAGTTTGTTTTTCTACTTCATGTCTGAATTCTTTGAACTTTTCAAAAGCTTCAGACTTGTGTCTCATAAGATACACATACCCATACCTAGATAAGATCATCGGTAAAGGTAATGAAGTAGACAAAATTGCCTCTAGCCGGCACATCAAATGGGCCGCACACATCAGTATGTACTAGGGCAAGGAGATCTGTGGCCCTTTTCCCATGTCCTACAAAAGGGAGTTTAGTCATTTTGCCTTGAAGACAAGATTCACAAGTTGGATATGACTCGAAAGTCAATGGACTCAATAGCCCATTTTTCTCCAATTTGTTGATCCTATCTTCTGCTATATGACCTAATCTTAGGTGCCATAGATATCTATCATTTGGACTATCCCTAGGTCATTTTTGGCATTCACGTTTTGCTCGATAGTTAAGAATAGATACATCAATATGTAAGCTGATAAAGACCATTAATAAGAAAACCATTTGCAATTTTATTTCTTTCATAAAGAATGTTACAATGGTCCTTAAGAGAAGGTAATTCACATAGCCTTCTAGTGCTAAGCATGAAACAGAAATCAAATTCCTGCTTAGCTGCAGGCACATAATAACAGTCTTTTAAAACTAAGTCTAAACCAGATGGTAAGTCGAAGAGGGTATGTTCCCATGGCCACTGCAGCAACTCTTGCTCCATTTTCGATGCGTAGGATCATGTCTCCATCCCTCAGCCTCCTGCTATCCTCAAGATCCTGCATGGAAGTGCACAGATGAGCACTAGAACCAGAGTCAAGCACCCAACTGGATGCAGAAGAAATCATAAGGTTAGACTCAATAATGAGCATACCTCCAGAAGGACCTTCCTTCTTGTTCTTCAGGGTGGCCAGGTAAGTAGGGCAGTTTCGCTTCCAGTGGCCGTCGCTGTTGCAATGGAAATACTTTTCTTTGTCAGCGGCCTTCTTCTTCGGCTCTGTCTTTTTCTTCTTTCCTCCTTCCACCTTCTATCTTTTCACAGACTTCTTCTTTTTAAAAGATTTTCTCTTGGAAGAAGTTCGTTCCATAGCAAGTACTGAGCCTTTGAATCTTTCATGGAAAGCTCAGCGGTAACCAGTGATAAGTATAATAAATTCATCAATAAAAGTATTAATTTATCAATTAATTGATATTAATTTTTAAGAATTAATAATCAATTTATATATAATTTTTAAAAAATTCATATTTTTATTAATTAAAAAATTAATTTAAAAATAATAAAAAATAATAAAAATTAAAAAAATAAAATTTTATTATCAATAGAAAGAGCTCATTTTTTTGATCATAACAAAATAAATTTCAAGAAAAACGGAGCTAAAATGAAAAAGATATGAATTTTTAAAAATATAAAATAAATAAAAATTAAATAAAAAAAGAAAACGGCTCAGCCGACTCCGCAAGCCGAGCCACCAAGCCAAGCTGAGCCATCAAGCCGACTCAGCCGTTGAAGCCATCAGTCGATCCACGATCCAGGCGTGGACCGCCAGCTCAGTAAAATCCGGCGAATCATAGATTGCCACGTGGCGGACCTAGACCCTTAAAGGGTCTACAGAAATTTATCGAGGCTCACAGGGCAATCTGGTCATTTCACTCGGCGACAGGAGCGCTGATTGGCTGCGGTGTGCGGTGCGATCGGTCCATCCAGTCCATGGGAATAGTAATTGCGCGATCGGACGGCTGCGGTTGATTGCGGTCATGATCGGACGGTGGTGGTGATTTCCAGGCTTGATTCAAATTCTATTAAGCTATCTGGCGCGATCCAACGGCCAGAAAACCAAGTGATGAAGATCTGACGGTCCAGAACGCTGTCGACGGTGATCAAGACTCTCGAAGCACGATTTGCGGCTAGATTTCCTCGATCAAGCGCGATCCAACGGCCAGAATTTAATCCGACCCGATCTGAGCTTATCTGCATCCGATTTTGATGATTGATTTTGATGATTTTTGGACCGTTGGATTTCTGTTGAACGGCTGGATTTTATCAGATTTACCAGAGTCGTATCTGAGCTATTTTGATTCAAATTTTATCCAAATTTCTTTATATTTTTATGATTACAAAGGCTATTAGTCCCATATTGCCTTTAGAAAAAATATCCAGCCCTCCTAGCTCTATAAAAAGGACCCCAGGCTATCAAAAATTGATATCTCCGATCAAGGTGAAGCTTTGGTACAGGGCGAAGCCAGGCTATGGGTTAAAGGCTGCTTCGAAGCAACGGGTGTCGAGAAGAAGAGCCGAGCTTCTACACCATCTTTCTGCCAATGCTGATCCAAGATCAGAGATCAGGCTTTTTTATTATCTTTTCTTTTTAAATTTTATGTATTTAAATTTTGAAATTCTAGTTAATAAAAATTTTATTTTTGCATTTTAATTTCTTGCTTTTTATTTTTATTGTAATTTAATTTCTGTACTTTAAATTATTGCTTTGCAAGTAGATGCTAAGATCTAACTAATAGATCTTAGTACTAAGTTTAAATTCCTGCATCTTTTAATTTTTATTTTTAATTTTCCGACTTCAATCCTAATTTCAAAAACTCAAATTCTTCTTCTCTTTTCAAAAATCAAAGATTTCAAATCTAAAAACACTACCTTCCCTGTGGATTCGACCCGACTCACTACTATCTACGCAATTTTAATGATTTTAAGAAGTCGGATTAAACTGATAAACATGGTGTCTTAACGACAGCACCGCGAACCTATCAAGTTTTTGGCACCGTTGCCGGGGAAGGTTTTTGATTTTTGATTTTGATTTCTTTGATTTATTAAAAATAATTCTGGCAAACCCTATCAAGTTTTTGGCGTCGTTGCCGGGGAAGGCACGGATATTAAATTTTTGATCTCTTTGATTTTTCTATAAATAAATTATAAATAAAATTTTTATTTTCTTGCTAATTTTTTTTATTATTTTACAGGAAAAGAAAAAAAAAGAATAAAAAGAATCAGAAGTTTTGCCTGGTGAGATCAATCCTAACCCTAGTTCTCTTTTCTTTTTATTTTATTTATTTATTTATTTTATTTTTAAATTAATTTAAAAAAATATTCATTTAAACCTAATTAAAAAATCTCATAATAAGATTAGAAATCTTAACTGCATCATATTAGTTTTATTTTTATCTTTATTTTTATTTTTATTTTTTTTTGGTGATTGCTGGAGGCAAGGTAAGCCTTTCATAATTTAATTAGTTGCATGCATCTAGTTTAAATTGCATAAAATCCTTTGATTGATTTTTTTTTCTTCGTGCATATTCATATTAAATCAAATTAAGAGCACAACCCAATTAAACAAGATAAGGTGGGGATTTGATCACCCTTCCTTAGCCCACAAATAATCAACCAGCATCCTGCATTGACCTAAGCCTTTAATTTTAAAATCAATTAGACATCAACCCTAGGAACTCGAGCTCAATAGGATAAGAAATCCTAAGAGTTGAACCGGGTTAGGATAAGTCAATTTGACTGGTGTCTAGGAAAGTGGTTCAGGGACGACTGCGCCTGAAGGAAGGTGGTTTCTAATTGGTTCCGTTCGCTTACCTGGCCAAGCACAATTTGTATCTAAGGCAAGCAACGGGGGGACTCCCACCAACCTTACACTTACCTGGCTAGTTGATTGGCTAATCCTACACTTGGAGGGCTTGAAGGTGACCTTGGCAGTTAGGAGCTGTCTAGATCTAGGATAACCCTTAGTCAGGATTGATTGACCAACTTGATTGCTAACCAACATCAAACCTAATTAAACCTTAATTCTTCTCTCTCTTCTTAGTTCTAGGACTCCTTAGGACCTCTTCTTTAGAACTCTTCTTTCTTTCTTTTTCTTTACTCCTCTAAAAATAAAATAAAAATAAAATAAAATAAAAATTAAACTAACTAAAAATTAATAATTAAATTAAATTAAATTAAATTAAAATTAACAAATAAAAATAATTAAAAAAAATTAATTTTTAATATAATAAAATAATAATAATAATAATAAAATAAAAAAAAAATTCTAAAAATTTTTAAACCATACATTAGGGTTACACTAATACATGCATGGTAGGAAATCGCTTTTTCTGATTTAGTTGAACTTAATTGAATGGTTGATTCACATTAAACATAATAATCAAATGGCTAATATAAATCTAATAGTCCAAAAATTAGATAAAGTTGACCTTCTTGATCAGAAAATAGATCAACTCCTAACCCTAGGTCAACAATCTTCTAATTATCAGGAGAATTATTCAATCTGTGCTAGTCCAACCCATCATGTAAGTGAATATCCTATGACTGCACAGTTTCCATATTTTATCCAAGAACAAGTTCAAGCTACTCAAGGATACTCCAAATTGATTAATGACCCATTTTCAAATTCATATAATTCAGATTGGAGTAACTTTAATTTTTCTTGGACATCCCAACAGACTCAGGCTCAGACCCAAATTTCACTTGAGCAAAATTATCAAAATTATGCCTATAATAATGGTCAGCCTAGTCAGTTTAACCAGCCATCATATTATAATCAGCCTTCATACCCACCTCCTCAACAGACCAATCTAGCTGATGATAGATTTAACCAACTTCAACAATTAATTCTAACTCAACAGCAATCTATCGCCAGACTAGAAGCTCAAATAGGATAATTAGTTGAGTCTAACATGAGGAGAGAACTAGATCAACTACCGAACCTACCAATTTCAAACAACCCACCTAATGACCACCAACCACCTGGATTAAATTATCAATCTAATGTTTCATCTAAGAATCTCCAATTTGAGAATACCAAAGTAATTCCTGAACTTAAAAGCTATAGGATTCTTATGGACCCATACCAAGACCAGGTGAGAGAGGCTAGTACTGATGCTAGCCAAAATAAAAATTTAGAGGAACTGGTTAGTACTGAGACTAACCACATAGAAGAACCCAAGCCAGGAATTAGTACTGATGCTAGTTCCAGTTTAAATGAGATAGAAATAAGGGAAAAAGAGAATAGATGATTTACCCGAGACTTATAAACCTAATGTCCTATTCCCTTCAACCCTAGAAGCTGGTTCTTCTTATAAAAATCAAAAGGCATGTAATGAAATGTCAATGGAGTTGTTTAAGCAGGATCACATTAATTTACCTCCAGAATTAAAACCGCCTTTAGTCACCATTCCAGCACCCATTGAATCAAACTTAACTCCTAAAACTCCATTCATGAGCATTTTAGAAGAACAAATAGGAGTAATTCTTAATAAACATGGGTCTGAGAATGGAATCATAAAATATATCCCAAAAATTAACAAGTGAATATATCAATAATGGGATTAAAAATCAAATCAACTTTCTGAGATTGGCAATCCAAAATCATTGGAATTTGTCAATCCAATATTCGACACAGGATAGTGAGCTACATTGTGTCTGGCTGAAGACGGTAAACTTAGCGCTTGTTGGGAGGCAACCCAATATTTAGTTTTTATCTAATTTATCTTATTTTTTTTTAGGATAATTTGAATAAGTTGGAGGGAGAGCTCAAATTTGTCAAAGGCATGTGCTGGACCAAAAAAAAAAATAAATAAATAAATACTGAGTTAGGTGTATTCTTTCATTTTCTTTATTACATCCTTTATTTTTTTTCTTCTCCATTGAGGACAATGTCGATTAAGTTGGGGGGAGAGAAAAATAAAAATTTTAAAATTTTAAGTCCTCGAAAAAGTTAGTATTTAGTATTTAGATACTTGATTATGCTTAAGAATCGAATTAAACTAAGCATTTTTAAAAGAAAATTGATACACAGATCAGAGAATCTATGAGATATTGAGGAATCAAGTATTAAGAAAATTCAATAAAGAGTTAAGTCCAGAACATAAAAATTTTTTTCTTGGAGCATTTCTAATTATTTCTACTAGCATCAAAGAAAAGTCTACTTTTTATAGGCTTGTGTAGGATAACTATACGTTTCTTCATATAAAAATTTATTTTAATAAAATAGTTTTCCAAGTACTTCTCACTGAGTAACCGGGCCTCTTTGCCTAAGCAAGCATTGAGTTTCGCATCAAAAGGTGGGAAGGGCAAAGAAGCTCGTTGTAAAGCTAGTCTTAACTCGTAGCCTATTTGATTCGAGCTAGTAAGCCCGAGGGGTATTCTATACCTAGTGCCCTAAAGCCAACTGGTTTGGGAGTCATTGGCCCAAGACTCGCTACATGGATCAAATAGAAAGCTTAAGGAGTTAAGACACTCAATAGTGGTACAACGTTAAAAAAAAAAAAAAAAAAAAAAAAAAAAAAAACATTGGTTTCCACCAAGTAACCGGGTCCCGTTGCCTAAGTAAGCAATGATATTCGCATCAAAAAGTGGGCAATGTAAAAATAAAAATTAATAAATGAAGGATGGAAGTAGCAATACACCTGCCTATATGAAAGTTTAGACAAATCAGAGATAAAAGTGGAATAATTTAGAAAAAGTTCTGAAAAATTTAATGTTCTTTACTTAATTTTTCTATTGATAAGTATTAATACCCCAATGATATATCTCATTTAAGCTCTACTGAATATCAATGGCCATTTTGAAAATTGCTTAAGGTAAAATTCGAAACTCTAAAGTTAAAAGGTATTTAAAACTAAATTCTTTCTTTACTCGAGGACGAGCAAAGCTTAAGTTGGGGGGTGTGATAAGCATCATAAATTCATCAATAAAAGTATTAATTTATTAATTAATTTATATTAATTTTTAAGAATTATTAATCAATTTATATATAATTTTTAAAAAATTCATATTTTTATTAATTAAAAAATTAATTAAAAAATAATAAAAAATAATAAAAATTAAAAAATAAAATTTTATTATCAATAGAAAGAGCTCATTTTTTTGATCACAACAAAATAAATTTCAAGTAAAACGGAGCTAAAATGAAAAAGATATGAATTTTTAAAAATATAAAATAAATAAAAATTAAATAAAAAAGAAAATGGCTCAGCCGACTCCGCAAGCCGAGCCACCAAGCCAAGCCGAGCCATCAAGCCGACTCAGCCGTTGAAGCCATCAGCCGGTCCACGATCCAGGCGTGGACCGCCAGCTCAGCAAAATCCGGACGAATCATAGATTGCCACGTGGCGGACCTAGACCCCTTAAAGGGTCTACAGAAATTTATCGCGGCTCACAAGGGTAATTCTGGTCTTTTCACTCGGCAACAGGAGGCGCTGATTGGCTGCGGTGTGCGGTGCGGCCGGTCCGTACGCGGTCCATGGGAACAGTAATTGCGCGATTGGACGGCTGCGGTTGATTGCGGTCATGATCGGACGGCGGTGGTGATTTCCAGGCTTGATTCAAATTCTATTAAGCTATCTGGCGCGATCCAACGGTCAGAAAACCAAGTGATGAAGATCTGATGGTCCAGAATGCTGCCGACGGTGATCAAGACTCCCGAAGCGCGATTTGCGGCCAGATTTCCTCGATCAAGCGCGATCCAACGGCCAGAATTTAATCCGACCCGATCTTGAGCTTATCTGCATCCGATTTTGATGATTTTTGGACCGTTGGATTTCTGTTGAACGGCTGGATTTTATCAGATTTACCAGAGTCGTATCTGAGCTGTTTTGATTTAAATTTTATCCCGAATTTCTTTGTATTTTTATGATTACAAAGGCTATTAGTCCCATATTGCCTTTAAAAAAAATATCCAGCCCTCCTAGCTCTATAAAAACCCCAGGCTATCAAAAATTGATATCTCCAATCAAGGTGAAGCTTTGTTACACGGCAAAGCCAGGCTATGGGTTAAAGGCTGCTTCGAAGCAATGGATGTCGAGAAGAAGAGCCGAGCTTCTACACCATCTTTCTGCCAATGCCGATCCAAGATCAGAGATCAGGCTTTTTTATTATCTTTTCTTTTTAAATTTTATGTATTTAAATTTTGAAATTCTAGTTAATAAAAATTTTATTTTTATATTTTAATTTCTTGCTTTTTATTTTTATTGTAATTTAATTTCTATACTTTAAATTATTGCTTTACAAGTAGATGCTAAGATCTAACTAATAGATCTTAGTACTAAGTTTAAATTCCTGCATCTTTTAATTTTTATTTTTAATTTTCCGACTTCAATCCTAATTTCAAAAACTCAAATTCTTCTTCTCTTTTCAAAAATCAAAGATTTCAAATCTAAAAACACTACCTTCCCTATGGATTCGACCCGACTCACTACTATCTACGCAATTTTAATGATTTTAAGAAGTCGGATTAAACTCATAAACATGGTGTCTTAACGACAGCACCGCGAACCTATCAACCAGCATGTTCATAAGTTCGGCCAAGAAATTTTAAAGTTTATGCATATGGTAGTTCATGATGAACTGCCCAAATGCATCAGTCAAGGATTGCAGAATTATGTCATTCTGTAGATCCAAGTCCAATCTCACTCTGAGCTTCTCAAGCTCTTCCAAGTTCTTGATCATCATCAGATAATGATCTTAGACTGACTATCCATCGCGCATCTTAGCCTTGAATAGTTGTTTAGTGACTTGATACTTGGCTGTGCGACTCTGTTCACCAAACATCTCCTATATGTAAGCTAACATTTAGCGAGCAGTTCTGATATCTTCATGTTGGCATTGAAGCTCATCAAACATCAAGCCCAACATGTAGTATCTGACCTTATTATTCGTCACTCCACTTATCCAGAGATGCTCTCTGTTCAGTGGATGGACGAGATAGTAAGGTGGGAGGGTCCTGATCCAATACATGAGTTAACTTCTCAGAACCCAAAATAATTTTCAAGTTCCAGAGCCAATCCTTGTAATTTGGTTCGGTCAGTCTATGGGTGTCCAGGATTGTGCTAGTGGGTTGGATGCAGACATTTTTCTATAGAGAGTCAAAGTTTCTAGTTAGATATTGTAATTAAGACTTAACCAATTTATTTAAAAATTTTATTTTTAAATAAATTAGCTTTCATTATTTTCTTGGATCCCTATACTTCCTCTATAGAGATGCAAAAATCTCCACGATTACTGATTTCTAGTGGGTGGTGCGGTCCCACCAACTGACTCATCACCTCACCTAACAGTTATTGATGATGGGTTAGCCATTGGGTGAACAACTCTTGTTCAATGATTCTCTAATCATGGTGCACCCAAACTTAGTCTCTAATTCATGAATCTCATCGTGTCCAGAATATTGATCCACTTCTTAGTTAAGTTAGACCCACCATTTGCACAGACTGGATTCCTAATTGAGTCTCTCACCGTATCCAAAATATTGAGCCCAATCCATCCTCCAGCCTGTAGCATCCAATGCCTAATAGACATGGTTGTGTCTTTCCGATGCAACTAAGCCACTATAATCAGTCGAGAATAATCAACCCTGGGAGGGGCCCGCACATCTACAATGGTGGAAGACCTTAGACTTAATCTTTTCTTAGGGAGTTTTGATTTAGGTCTCATTAAACTAGACTTGACATAGTCATAACCATTATGACTAACCTAGTGGCATGGGTTAGCTCAGATTATTGACCACCTCAAGATCAGGAACTGATGTCAACAAATATGGCCAAGGTAAGTGAGCATCGGTGGAAGGGATATGCCATTTAACTGACAAGAACGCATTCGAGTCGAGTAGCTCCTAATTAAAAATCAGTCGATCATATCTGCCAAACTTATCTTAGACACCAAATTGTTGAGCTAGAACCAATCGGATTAGCCTATAATCTAGACTCTAACCTCTAAGCCTAATTAGGTCTTAGCTTGATCGATCACTCACGTGACTCGATCTTGACCTAGACTTAATCCTATTAGGCTGATTAATTTAAGCATTATTGATCCCATCTAACCAACTATTGATTTGGTTTGATCAACCGCTAGACCTAATTAAGCTACCCAAGCTCGAACCCAGTTTTATGAACATGTCTTAGATCTAAAAATTCTTAATTTTAGACCTAATATGTTTCATAATCTTAATTCTTAATTAAGTTTAGGGTTCAGAAATAAAATATGTAAATAAGATCCTAGGATTTTAGGATCTAGGGTTTTGCAGAAAGCAAATTTTCAATTTCTATAGAATATAATTTATTTTTTATTTTTAGATCTGATTATAATATTTATAATATCAAAAAATAAAAAATAAATAGATCTAAAAATTATATTTAATCAAATAAAAAATATGATTATACTAGACTACACATAGAATAATTCTATTCCTAGTCTAGTTATGCATCTCATACATATTAGATCTAGATTAATTAATTTTAATTTTTTATTTTTCTAATTTTAGATCTAATCACATCTCATGTGATATCTAAAATTACTAATTAATTAGATTAAATTAGATCTAAATAAATTTTATAAGAACCTGGCTCTGATACCAATTGAAGGGAAAATCCTGATTTCTCGGGTCAGGTTCGTTTAGATCTGATTGGATCAAGAGGCATATTTGAAAATTTTTTTCTTAGATCCTAATTAGATCTAATATTTTTTAGATCTAATTTTATGATCTAATAAATAAAAAAAATTAAAATTAAATTAATTCTAAATTAATTTACCTTGATTCTGGGTAATCTGATTACCCGATGATGATCGTGCCGAATCCCTGAGGTTCTGGATCTAGCAACGCAAGCGCCTGGCCTCTACCGATATCCACTCAGGCTGGATCTGGAGATCTTTTCTTCTTTTTTTTTTCTCCAACAATCAGATCTAGATCTAATTTGGAGGATCTTCAAAACTTCTTCTGAAGATCACCCGTCGTCTCTACAGCAGTGCTGCCTTCTTTCTTTTTCATCAGTCTTTTCTTGCCTGACTCACACTAATCTGAAGGCCCAACTTCTTTGGGAGTGGAGAGGAGGGAGAGGGCCAGATGGTGGCATGGAGAAGGGAGAGGAGCAGCCTTAGGGCATGGCTTAGAGGATGAGTCACAAAAGTGGGCGCAGATAGGGTCTTTTTATAGACTCTACTATGCCATGTAGTGCTGCATCACCCTGGCCAATCTCGTTGCTTCGTACAATCAGATCAAAATCTGATTGGTGGGATGACATTACCTGATCCAATCAGATGAGAGACCCATAGATTCATCCTAAGGTGGCACCTAAGACTAATCAAAGTCTATAGGTGAGGGTCACCTAGTTTGAATCTAAGAAGCAACCTGGAGTCCCATCCGTATGGGACTCCAGCATCCCTATCCATGGGCACATGCCATCCTAGGCATGCACCCCCTTCTTTTCAAATTTTAGAGAGGGGACAAGCCCCTATCTGCTCTTCAATAAGTGCATGACACATGGACAGATGTCCAAGGGTCAAAGATTAGCGTTTAACCAAGTCAAAGTATAAGAATTAGCAGGTGATAGAAAATGGCAGGTGCTGTCTCAAATTTATCTCATAAATTAAGACAATCCTTTTCTTACTTGGACAAGCTTCAGTCAGACCAAGTAAAGGTACCTGAGTGAGCACAAACTCATTTGGCTCAGTCGAGACAATTTTTAAGATAGAAAAAGGAGAACGTTAGGCTCAATTGTGTGCTAGCACGATTTTCTTGAACCTAATTGAATCTTATTCAAATCAATTGAACTGGATTAGTCCAATTGATGATATCTAGATCCAAAACTTTATTTGTGTGACCTAATTAGGTTCAGTTCTATATGGTAATAGGATATGTCATGATCTCCATCATCGAAACTCCTTTCGATGGATCAGAACTCTTCTGATTTAGATAACTTAGAATGATCGATCATCTAAATTAGTCTAATTGCTTCCAAAATCCACCAGTGATACCTAGCAGCATATGGTGGCAACCCATCAAAACTGAAAATGAACCTCTCAATGAATCTACTTGTGTGATTAAGTTCTTCTATCTTGAGCCCCGATTAGATTAGGGTTTGGATGGACTCGTCGAACCCTAATTTCTATCATATAATTTAATCATTTGATTCAAGTCCGATGTGAAAATCTTAATAGAAACTCTTTCTATTATTTCACTCTCTGCCATGGCCATGGGCTTATGGACTTGATTCTCATGACCATCATAGGGCTGCTCCTCATCCACAAAGGTAGATAGATTCCATCTTGGTGCAATCCAATTTCTACAATGAACATGCTATAGCCAACATACACCTCAGGATTCTGAATGGCTAGGAGACCGAGTCATGGTGTAGTCAAACTATAACACTCTTAAGATGAACTGTCGATGTACCTTAGGTCAAAGAATCAGACACACCACTGCAGCATCGAGTCAGTCATCGACGAGAAGATAGACTTCCATATGACTACTTGAGATGGTCATGCTCAGTACCCTCGTTCTCTAATGAGTACCTGTACTCTCGCTCTGATGTCTCTACACCATAGACTTAAAACTCATCTACTATAAAGAAGCGATTGTATACTAACCTTTCAGATCAATCACCATCCTCATGATGATCCTACAGATAGGAGCATTTTATGAGTTAATAAATAAAAATTCATGTCTTAAATTTTCAACTCTTAAAAATATAAATTATCATTATCATTAACTCAAGGGATGTATCACAGATACTAAATACAGTTATGTGATAGAAAATAACTCATTTTATTATTTATAGTCAAAATTATAATTTTACTTTTAGAAGTGTATTACAAGTGTCAGTCAATTCTCACTTCTATAGTACACATATCTAACATCTGTATCCTAGGGTTTACCTAGATCTAGATAGCTCCTAACTACTAAGATCATCTTCAAGCCCTCTAAGTAAAGAATCAGCTACTCAACTGATCAAGTAAGTATAAGGTCGGTGGGAGCCACCTCGTTGCTTTTTCTAGACATCAATTATCTTGACCAGGTAAGCTAACGGAATCAATTAAGTAACCACCTTCCTTGGAAATATAATTTCTGAACCACTTGCCTTAGACACCAGTTAAACTGACTAATCCTAATCCAGTCCAATTTTTAGGATTTCTTATCCTATTAAGCTCGAATATCCTTAAGGGCCAACATCTAATTGATTTTAAGTTAAAATCTGGATCAATGCAGTATAAAGGGTGGTGGTTTATGGACTAAGAAAAGGTGATCAAATTTTCATCTTATCTTGTTTAATAGCTTGTGCCCTTAAAGTATATTATGAATATGCAATGCAAACAAAACAAGATATCCAATTAAGTTAAAAATTAATTTTATTTAATATTTATAGTTACTATAAATTAATTAAGTATTATGAAATGTCAGTGATTTTTTTTAGGATTTATGGTTTTATCTTTTTTATAGATATTTTTTAGTTTTTAATTCATTTGGTTTTGCAAAAGAAAGTAAATTCAAATGATTAAGTTTTAAGAGTAGTAAATTAATCTAAACTATGTAAAGCAAAAATCAGTTATGAAAGGCAGTAGTAACTAGGTAAAAATTAGACAGCAATATTTTTTTATTATTATTTTTTTATTTTTTATTTTTTTATTTAAGTTAATTAATTAAAGCAATCATGCTACAATCTCTAGCAATGATGTCAAAAATTTGATTGCTTATCATTTTAGTAATAAATAAAAATTAAATCTAATTTTAATATTTAGAATAATGGTGAGTCAGGTGTCAATTTTTTTGAAGATTGAAAGCTAAGTTATGTTTAATTTTAATTAAAAATAAAATTTTTAATTTAATTTTAAAATAAAATTTTAAATAAGTAGGTTAAAGAAAGTAAATTAAGAGTTTAATAAATTAAAATAAAAATAAAAATAAAGTAAATACTTAATTAATTAGGATTTTTGAATTAATTAAAAGTATTTTATAATTTTGAATCTATCTCTAGCATGATCATGGTAATTCTTTTTAGTGCAAGAATTTATTATTTTTAAAAATTTAGTTATGACTATAATCTATTTTCTTTGAGCATGAATCGTATCTCTCAATCACGATCCATCTCAACAGAATCATAAATTATTCAATACTTTAATTCTTAAAAATTGATAACATAGCTTTTACTAATTTTTTCTAATATAAACTATTAAATTGAGCATGAATTGTACCAATCACAATCCATCTTTATAAATATATTCTATTTAAATATCAATCAATAATAAGCATGTTAATATTAGATCTCATGTATGGAGGATAAAAGTTAAGATCGAACATGAGAACATTTTATTCTTTATATAAAAAATTATAAAAAATAAAAAATACAATCCATGCTCATAGACTTCATATACATCTCAGAATTTTGATCTTTAGCTACTCATGATTTAAAATTTTCAAACTCCTGGCATCTTCAAATCTATCAAAATAAAGAAAAGAAAAGAAAAGAAAAAAAGAAAGAAGAAAAAAAGAAGAACGAAGAAGAGAGAGAGAAGAGAGAGGCTTGAAGGGCTAATTCCCCTCATAGGGGAGCTCTATTAAGATCTGTTTGTTCTTTGGCATAATATGATTTAAATAGATAAAAAATAGAAATTTTTGAGTCCTTGTTGAAGTTAAATCAGAGTCTGGATTGATTTTTTCGTGCCTGATAAATTTTGGCCATCCATTATTGCCCCTAAGAATGATTTTGATGAGTACAAAATAATTGAGAGGGGTACTAATGATTTTTATTCTTGGAGATATTTTTAAAAGTTATTTCAAAATTTTTAAGAATTTTTGTATTGCAAAAACTTGGTTAAAGATGGTCAATTTAAAATTTACTTGAGTTGGAGCAAGAATTAAAATTTTTTGAAAGCCTCAAAACTCCCAAGATGATGTGGATTCATTTGGAGGTGGTCTCAAATTATTTGAAAGCTTAAAAGTAAAGATATAGCATTTTGGATAAAAGAGGATGACCCTTAAGTCGATCCTTTTTCTTTGGCAACTGGCATGCAGGATCGATGCGCTAATTCTGAACTAGCACGCAAAAAAGGACAACCTATGGAGTGCCCCATGAAAAAAGGGATGACCTATGGAGCGCCCCCTATAGATTCTATGCACAAGATGTAGAATGTAGACTTTTTCGTCTATTGCAAAAGGAGCGACCCATGGGATGCCCTCTGAAGGAACTGCACAAAACCATGGAACGTTGTTTCTAAGGGGCACCTCCTACGATGGGATTTCTGCAATGGCTATTTTTCTTCTCCATTCGGTGTATTTAATATTTCCTAAATGATCTCCAATGGCTAATATTCATCTTCCAGCATTGAATGAGGATTTAAAAGCATTCAAAAAGAAAGAAAATCAAGAAGAAAATTAAGTGAATATTCAGCTCAAAGAAAACTCAGCTCTAGGCAAGAAAAGTATTGATTTCAAGCTCAACCACTTCTCTAACATGCATTCAAGTCTTCAATTTCTTTGAGAGGGTTCTTAAAAGCTTTCTCTAGTTTATGTAAAGATTTTTTAAAGCTTTATTATACTCATTAAGGAGCTAAGTATGCTGAACATGAATATTTTTCTTCACTTTGTTTTACTATTTTGGGGCTCAAGCTTTTGGGGGTTTTCAAAGCATGGTAGGTAGATCCAAACCTTGAATCAGATTATTTTTGGATTGACTTATATCCAAAAAATAAGTTTTTCTAGCTTGGGATAGCTAGGATCAGAGGATCCGACGTTATATTCGTTTGAATATACTTAGTGGATGAAAATCTGCCTAAGTAAGAGCTTGGGGAGTGGATGTAGGCTGCGCAAGTTGGCACCGAACATTATAAATCATTTTGCTTATGTTGTTCTCTCTTCTTCCTCTTCACTTGCTCTATTGTGCTTAATTCCTTTCCATTAAATTAGGCTCTTGCATCTTATTTATCTAACTCACCTCACTTCACTTAAAACTTCAGAGCACATATAGCAATTCTATTTTTAAGTTTAAATTTAGAAAAAGAAACCCAATTCACCCTCCCTCCTTGGGTTTTGCATAACTAGAGAACAAGTGTATCATAAGCCCGGTGCTCTAGCCTTTTCTTGATTTCACTATCAAGAAGCGAAAAGATCGTATGGCAACTCAAAAGGTTAGGCACTTCACTTGCCGAGGGGCAATCCATAAATCGACCTCCACTTTTCAATAGTCAAATTATACTATTGGAAAGCTTGGATGAAGATTTTATCCAAGCTCTTTGACTATGAAACATGTGGAGTGTCATAGTGAATGGACCTCTGCTACCATAAAATACATTGATGAGAAGGAATATTCCCAAACTTTGAAAATGAGTGGGAATGAGGTTTGACAAAAAGAATGGCATAAGCTTAATGCAAAACGCATTGAATATGTTTATATTAATGCTCTAGTGCAAATAAATTCAATAGGATTCTAACATGTATTCTGCTAAAATGATATGGGATAGTAGAGTAAACTCATGAAGGTACAAATAGAAAAAAGCAATCTTAAAATTAATCTACTTATCCACTAGATATGAAACCTATTCAAACATGGAACCTGATGAGTCCCGCGTATTTATATAATTAATTTGATTTTTTAATTTCTTCTCTTAAAATTTTATTTATTTTTATTTTTTATTTTTTATTCTATTATTTTATCATTTTACTCATTTCTGGATAATCTTTAAATGGGCTTAAAAAGTCTTGGTAAGTTCTTACTAACAAGTGATCTTGTGAAAAGAAAGGTACTTTAGAATCTCTACCAGAATTTGCGAAAGCTAAAGTTACACGCGATTTCAAGAAGGCAAGATCTTAACACCCTACCAGTTGAGAGCTCTTGGATCACTTATGACACAGGAACTCACCATGAACAACAGAGTGAAGAGAAGGAAATCAAAAAGAAGAAGACTGAATTGCTCTCAAGTCTATTGCTCAAGAAAAGAAAGACTCGCGACCAATTCAAAAATAATAAAGATGAAGATAAGGAGCGTTGCTCTCATTTCACCCAAAATTTAAGAGGTTCATAAAGAAGAGAGAAGGGCAAAGATATGAAAAAGAAGGGCCATTAACTAAGGGGAGCCTAGCAAGAGAGAAAAAGAATAGCCCCTTATATGTTTATGGAATGGCAAGAAGTCGGGGGGCACTTTAGGTCCCGAATATCCTCAACTTAACAAGGGCCTGCAAAGAATTCAAAAAGAAGGCTATGATGGCAACTTGGAGCGACAGTGATGATTAAGCTCCAATGATGACACCCAATAAGAAGCCCCTTTATCTTCATGGCACATGAAAATACAGGTAACATCTAAACCCTCAAATTGACTTTACAAATAATTGAATTGTAAGAGGTTTTAAATGATTTATTAAAATGATCTAAAGAAGAAGTTAGGATGAAAGAACAAAGAGCTGAAAAGGAAGCAAAATCAAATGTTTACTCAAAAAAAAAGAAGAAATTTTTTTTTTTCTAGGCGGAAAACAAGCTCTAATCTCAAGAAAAATTAGAAACCTAAAAATTGAAGTAAATAAGCTGAAACCTATAGTAGATAAAATTTACCTTAAAGTTCAAGTTAATTAAATATAATTCTAGAAAATCAAAAGGTTGTTATGACAACGAAAAGGCTGGTCTTGGTTAATAATCCACTTAAAAATAGAAATTTCTGACAGAACATATTTTGTGAACCCTCACTCAAAAATACCTGTTCATATTTCAAACTGTTGTTAATGTAGGCGCATAAAAATTCTTTGGTATACATTCTAAATAAATTTGGTAGCTCTCATGTAAAAGATGATGTAGGTTTCCTAAAGATTCATTATGAACTTAAACCAAAGAAAAGGACCCAAGTTTTTAAAACTTCGGGTAACCTAAAGTTAAAAGACCTGATTTTCTTGTTAGATATGTCTTGCAATCCTACGGATAAAAAAGAAAGTTGGTATCTTGATAATAGATGTTCAAGAATATAAGACTAATGATGAATCTTTAAATCATACTCTTAAAGCAAAAAAAAGAGATGGAGGGATGGCCATCTTTGGAGATAATAGGCAAGAAAAGATCATTGCGAGAGGTAAACATTGGTATCACTCTCTCCACTTTTATTGAAAATATATTTGCTAGTAGATGTCTCAAGCATAAATCTTTTAAGTATTAAGTAACAATTATTGTGACAAGGGTTTTAAGCTACTTTTGGAATTCTATTTTGTGCATTGTAACTAGTCCCATGAATGAAAATATGAGATTCATTGGATATATGCATAAAAATGTTACATGATAGACTTGAATGATTTATCTTTGCAAAACATACAAATGCCTAGTATCGCAATGAAATGCAAAGATTAGTTGAAACTAATTGGCCATGGTTGAGGAGAAATAATCCTAAAATTTTCTAGTATCAGGTTCGTTCAAGAATCTGATCAGATTTAAGAGAGATATTTCAAGAATTTTCTCTGCAAGCATCCATATCAGATCTGAGAATGTTCAGATTCTGCATTTTATAGAGCTATAAAATTAAAAAATAAAAATAAATTAATCTAATTTAATTTCATACTTGATTGGGTAATCCGATTACCACTTGATGATCCTACTGAATGCCTGAGGTTCTGGCATCTAGCCACGCAAGCACCTACGCCTCTACCGATATCCATCTCGAGCTGGGATCAAGAGATCTTCTTCTTCTTTATCACCTCTCCAAAAAATTAATTTGATCTAATTTGGAGGATTTTAAAACATCCTCTTGAAGATCAGCAGTCGTTCTTCTGCAGGCAGTGCTGCTTCTTCTTTCTCATCAGTTGTTTCTTCCTGGATCACACCAAACTGCAGCCCAAACCTTCCCTGGGCGTCGGAGAGGAAGAAAGGAGGATCAGAAGATTGCATGGAGGAGGGAGAGGGTAAGCCCTTGGGCATCAGACTAGGAGGAACTCTCTTTTAAAGTTGGGCGCAAATAGGTTCATTATATAGACCTGCTTGCCGCCATGCAAATGCCACATCATCACGGCCAATCACGTTGCTTCATTGCAATCAGATCTAAATTTGATTAGTGGGATACATCATCTGATCCAATCAATGAGAGCTTCATAAATAAATCTTAAGATGGTGCCTAAGCCTGGAGTAGGTAGGTCCCTAATACACAAGACACTGCATCCATACCGTAATGGAGACCTACCCAGGCATTAATCCAAGAAGCAACTGCATCCCATCCTAGGTATGGGACCTCCAGTTCATACCTTCCAGTTGGGCGCACTGCCCATCCTAGGCTTGTGGCCTCCTCTTCCAATTCTAGTTAAGGGGGCAAATGGCCATACTGCATTCGATTAAGTAGAGAACATGCGGAGTGCGATGATTAAATAGTCAGATTAGTTTGATCACAAACAAGATCAATAGCGAGTAAGAATCTAGCAAGTATAGAAAATGCAGGGTTTTGCTCTCAAATTTATCTTCACAAAAAAAAGAAAATAATTAAGAACAAGCCCCTTTTCTGAGACCTAGAAACTCCCAGTCAGACCCAAGTAAAGGACTGAATGAGTTACAAACATATTTTGCTCACTCGAGATAACTTTTAATATAGTAAAAAGGAAAATATTTAGGTTCAATCATGTGCTAGCACCGTTCTCTTGAACCTAATGAAAATCTAACTCAAATCAATTGAACACTACGTTAGTCCAATTGATGATATCTAATCCAAAACCCTGTTTGTGTGATCAGTTTAGGGTTCAGTTCTATATGGTAATGGATAATATAGATGATCTTCATCATTGGACATCAATCGAAATTCGCTTCTCGATGGATCAGAACTCTTCTGATTCAGACAATAGAATGAATCGATCATCTAAAATCATTCAAATTGCTCCCAAAAAATCACCAGTGACCCTTAGCAATGATTATGGGTGCAACCCCATCAAAACTAAAACATGAACCTCTAGTGCAGCTACTTTGTGTAGATTAAGTTCTCTCTATCTTTGAGCTCCGATCGATTAGGGTTAAAGTGTGAAACTCGTCAAAACCCTAATTTCTATCATCATGATTTAATCAATTCGAATTCAAGTCCGAATGTGAAAATCTTAATAGAAACTCTTTCTATTATTTCACTCTCTGCATAGCCATGGGCCTTTATGGACTTGACTCATAGACTATCATAAGGGCTACTTCTCATCCAACCAGGTAGATAGATTCCCTCTTGGTAATCCAACCTTCCTATAATGAAGACATGCTATAGCCAACATATACCTCAGGATTTCGAATGCAGGAGACCGAGTCATGTGTAGTCAAACTATAACACTCTCAAGGTAAACTAGTCGATGCAGCCTCAGGTCAAAAAACACCAGACACACCACTGACAGCTACATCGAGTCAGTCATCGACGGAAAAAGGTAGGCTCCTTATGACTACTCGAG